>VMDO01007702.1:0-89305 GCA_007922755.1 Pedetes capensis | reverse complement strand
CCGATCCCGTCAGATCTTGGAAGCTAAGCAGGGTTGGGCCTGGTTAGTACCTGGATGGGAGACTGCCTGGGAACACCAGAAGCTGTAGGCTTGGGAGAAGGACCTGGCAACCCCCTCCCAAAAATCAATCTGCCATTGAAAACCCTATGAACAGCAGAGAAGCACTGACAATAGTGTTTCCCCTGTTGGACAGAGGGTCGCTATGAGTCGGATACCGACTCGACAGCACCTAACAACAACAACCATAAACATCAGTTGCATTTTTGATTTTGTTTTTCTTGGTTGTTTGGGATTGAACTCACATCCTTGCGCATGTCTAGGCAAGCGCTGTACCACTGAGTTACTCCTCCAGCTATGTAATTTTTTCAGAATCATGTAGTTGGGATTCAGTCAGAAAAATGTAGCCAGTAGGATAGGTAAAGCAGTACTTGGTTGTAATGTTTAAAGGATTTGTTACAGTGAATTGAGTTTTTGCAATGTAAAAGCTGGCTACGTAGTCTCTGTGCCTGATGTTGGAGTTTGAAGTGTACAGGGTGGACATTTGGGAAAGGAAGAGGGATGTGACGGGAGGACGAACACAGACTGGAAGCCTCAGGCAGGCTAGAGGGAAAGCTGGGCCAGTTCTTTTTGCCTCTGACCTTGGTTGTCTGGGTGGCCTGTAAGAGTAGGGCACCAAACGAAACGCATACCATGGGATGGCTGCTCCTTCTGGGCCCTTCAGCTGCCGCACAAGACTGTGGCCCGCTCAAGTCAGAAACACATGGGGAAGGAATTTCTGGGGACTGTAGTTCAGTTTAGCCAAGTTAACATAATTCAAAGCGGAATGATGGGACCAGAGTTGTAAATTCTAGATCAGGTTCTACATAAGGGACCTAGAAGTTCCACTGACTGCGCTAAAAGTATAAATGGAGTCCCATTTATGAGAAAGTGTGTTGATTATTAAGGGACGAAGTCCTGCAAATTGGGTGGGGGGGCATAGGTCAGAATCTGTGGAAACCAGAGACCTTGACTGCTGCCACGACACCTTTGCCAGTAGGAGCAGCCTTTCAGACCCCTGCCAGAGGAACTTCATCTTCCTGTGCCTGAGACACCTGTGTTTGGCCTCTGTGCATAGTTACCTTTTCCTCAGAATCTCACCCATCATCACTCTTCTGGACCTGTGATGAAGAGATTCATGAGGAAGTATGTCACCCTTCAGAAGATTGTATAGTTTACCACCATGTACCCAGGGCCCTGGGGCAGTGTTTGTGGGAATGGATTGTAAGGGTTTGGGATAATCATGGGAAAAAAGATGGATCAGACAGAATTTATTAATGAATGCCCTGTAAGTAGAGATTCTGAATTCAGTGTTGTAACTTTTTATTTTTTTGAGACAAGGTCTTGCCCAAGTTAGCCTGGAACTTGCTATGTATATCAGGCTGTCCTCTAACAATGTTGTAAATCAAGTGTGAGGAAGGGCTCTAGCAGTTTGATTGGTTGGCTGGAACATAAACTAAAAGCCTTTGCTAAACGAAATTGAGATGGTAGAATTCCTCTTATAACACTGTCAAAGGAAAGGATCCAAAGGCTTAGAGAAGTAGGCATGTTGGAGTTGACTCATTTATCATGTAACACCTGCCTACCTACCCTGGGAGGATTCACAGATCTTTCTTTAGATTGCAAATGTAAGAAATAAACTTATGAGGGGAGCCCCAGGATCCTTTAGAATTCTAATCACTTCTTGGAAACTCTGAGATTAGTGTGGAAACTGCTGCCATTGAACTAGGATCTTAAACCCAATGGGGATAGTTGGTTCCCCAGGTGCTGGTGGGGAGCAGGTGGCCCTGCCTACACACAGAAGATGGGGTGGGTGTGGTTATTGTAATGGACAGTGAAGTCAACACAGTAATCACAACAGTCTGATCCGTGGTATTGGCTAGTGGATCATGATGCCCCTAGAACTGAAATGAAGGGACAGTATACTAGAAAATCTTAGTTGATCAGTTAAAGGAGAAAAGCTTTAGGTCTAGTGAATAGAATTCTGACTTGAGTGGTCAAAATAAATCTTCTTATATTTTGTTTTTCGGAGCTGGGGATAAGACCCAGGACCATGTGAGTACTAGGCAAGCAAGCACTGAGCTACATTCCCAGCTCAAAACAGAGTTTTTGCAGACTTGAGTTTAGTTCAGAGATCCACAACACTTTGAATGAAGGGTGAAAGCAGATCCACTCAAAAGTCCTTTTTTTCCTTTAATAGATTGTGTTTGGAGGTGGGGCAGGGAAAATACAATTTGTTTACTAGGCTTATTACATCATTTGTTGTTGTTAGGTGCCGTCGAGTCGGTATCCAACTTGTAGTGACCCCTGCATACAACAGGGGAAACACTATTGTCAGTGCTTCTCTGCTGTTCATAGGGTTTTCAATGGCAGATTGATTTTTGGGAGTGGGTTGCCGGGTCCGTCTCCCATTACATAATTTATGTACTCTATATTCCCATCTTTGCTTAGTTTTTATCTGTAGGGCTCAAATTTTTTTCCAGTCATATTGCAGTTGATAATATGTTATAAATACATCCAAATTGCATCTGATGGTTCAAGATAATATTGCTGATTGATTGGGTAATGCTATTCCTCCTTGGGATTCCTAATGTGGGGCACGTGCCTACCCATCCGGCCTGGAGGTTCGGACGGGTGGCGCCACTGCGCACACAGATACTAAACACAGTTCACTCGGGACCCTCAGGTGAGGGGCGCAGACTCCTGCGGCCCTCGGGACCCCGGAGGAGATGGGAGAAAGGAAAAGCCTCAGGCGCTATTGCCTTCCAGGGGCAAACACCTGTGTTGGTTGTCTCGGTGGTCACGAGGAGACAGCTGTTGCTTCATTGGTGATCAGACGGAGAGCAGGTTTTTTTCCTTGTTGATGATTGCAACGGAAGAGCATTCTTTCCTCATCAAAGGTCCGTGGGAGAGGAGCAGGGGAGGTGTTTCCTCATCGCAGGGTCGAGCTGCCGCAGGACAGGTCCTTATATAGTTCGCCCACGGAATGGCCTGAGCCAATCAGCTTTCAGTCCAATTGTCCAATCAGGAAGGGTTTTGTACAAATGTGCAACCAAGTTACTTTCATTTTCCCTAGATTTCTAATTTACAAACCAGATATTCAAAAGCCGTTTTCCCAGTTTGGGAATTTTTGCCAATTTCCTCCCAATTTTTCCCTATACCTAACTTGTTCCTTTCTCAACTTTAAACCACTCAGTGTTTCCTTGTTCTATTCGGACAACTGCCTCCTGGTTCACGTACAGATTTCTCATGAGCACAATTAGGTGTTCTGGTATTCCCATTTTCCGAAGTGTTATCCATAATTTGTTATGATCCACACAATCAAATGTTTTTGCGTAGTCAATAAAACATAGATAGACATCTTTCTGATATTCTTTATGAGGAAGAATGTGGCATCAGTATTGGAGGAAGACTCATTAACTACCTGCGTTATGCAGATGACACCACTCTGCTTGCTGAAAGTGGATTTAAAACATTTACTGATGAAGATCAAAGATCATAGCCTTCAATATGGGTAACGACTAAACATCAACAAAACAAAAATCCTTACGACTGGGTCAGCACGCAACTTCACAATAAATGGAGAAAAGATTGAGGTTGTCCAAGATTTTGCTTTGCTTGGCTCTATAATCAACACCCGTGGAAGCAACAGTCAAGAAATCAAAAGATGCATTGCTCTAGGAAAAGCTGTGGCAAAAGATCTCTTTAGAGTATAGAAAAGCAAAGATGTCACATTGAAGACAAAGGTGTGTCTGACTCATGCCATGGTATTTTCATTGGCAACATATGGTTGTGAAAGCTGGACATTGAACAAGAGAGACAGAAAAAGAATTGATGCTTTTGAATTGTGGTGCTGGAGACGTCTATTGAACATACCATGGACTGCCAAAAGAACGAACAAATCTGACCTAGAAGAAGTACAACCAGAGTGCTCCTTGGAAGCAAGAATGGCCAGACTGCATCTTACATATTTCCGACATATAGTCAGGAGAGAACAATCTCTGGAGGAGGACATCATGTTTGGAAGAGTGGCAGGTCAACGCAAAAGAGGGAAACCCTCCACCAGATGGATTGACACAGTGTCTGCAACAATGGGCTTAAACATAAATAAGATCGTTTGCCTGGCCCAGAATCGGCAAGTGTTTCGATCTGCTGTACATAGGGTCGCTATGAGTGGGACTCGACTCGACTCGACGGCACCTAACAACAACAACAACAACTTGTTCCTGACCATATTTCTTTCTGGAAACCAAAGAAAGATTTGTTTGCATATGGTTTGCATATGGTATCAGGTGATTCATAGGAGTCCCAAGGCCCAAGTTTTCGAGTCTCTTAGATGCAGGCATAATAAATACGTTGATGAAAGCTTTTAGATTTTGCATTCTCAGTTCTGTATGCTACCAACTCAATTTTCTATGGCTTCTCCAGTCACTAAGGCAGTGTTAGAAAAGTTTGAGATGGGACTTAAGGAGTTAGGGCAAGAGGAATAAAGGTTAGGGGAGCTGAGAAATACAGCCACAAACAAAGTGCAGATGTTGCAAGAGTAAGATCCACTGATGTTGGATGAGGTCATAGGATTTGGCAATATGAAAGTCATTGTTTAATGACATTGTAAATCAGATTTCAGTGGGATAGCACAAGAGAAAGATTGTTTGTTTAAGGGTAGTGGAAATTTAAACACAGTTTTAGGGCAGGGGAAGGAATGAAAAAGGAGAGAATAAATAAGATCAGTCTATTCCAGTGCTTAAACAGTGACTTAATTGCCACCTCTCAACTCTCCATGTCGTTGTTAGTTTTGGGAGAAGTGACCTTGCTCTGCTTGAGGAACATTGATGTTCTTTGTAGGTGGCAAGAAAGTACGGTAGGTAATGTGGACAGGCAGAGAAAGGGGGCAGGAAGTTAGGTCTGCGCACCTGCTCTTCAGCCCCAGTGTGAGTTTGCCCTCTCTCAAAGGTGCCTCTCTCTGCCAGTGTTTGTGCTCTCATTTTCTCATTGTCCATAATTGTTCACCAGTATTCTTTCATTTTGAGCCTGTTTTTGTTTTCCTGAACATTTTTTGAAGTGTAGCTGGGGATGAAATTAGTTAGTAATTACTCTGTAAAATATTTTTATCAGCTGTCTGCAGAAAACACATAGAATTATTAATTCCAGATTAATCAAGATCACCAGAATCTAGTGTCTTTGGTGTACAACATGTCCACATCCCTCCCCTCCAATTTGGATAGATGGGTACTAACGGTGGTGAGCATCAGTGAGTATTAATTTGTTATGTCTGTCCTTAGCTCGAGTTTCCTAATTTTTTATTCCATTTTGGTGAATTATTTTTTTCTTCTTGGCTCCTTGGGGGTTGAACCAAGGGCCTTGCACATATAAGTGCTCTACCACTAGGCTACACACCCAGCCCATTTCCTGTTTCTTATTTTGAGACAAGGTCTCTCTAAGTTATGCCAGCTGCTTCTGGCCTAGAATTCCCTGCCGTCCCGACTCTGCCTCTCAAGTCCCTGGAATTACCCGTGTGCCACCACACCTGGTATAAATTACTGTTTTTGAAGGTTAATTTTTACAAGATAGTTTTGCTTATAACGACCCATGAAAAAGTGCAGCTGATGTTTAATTAAAAGCATTCTGTGGCTGGGCACAGTGGCTTACACCTGTAATCCCAATGATTTGGGAGGCCAAGGAGGGATGATAACAAGTTTGAGGCCAGAGGCAGTGTGTATAATTTAGGGAGACCAACGCAAAATAAAAAGATTGAAAATGGGCTGGAGGTGCAACCTAGTGGTAGACCACTTGCAAAGTGTGTGCGAGGTCATGAGTTCGACTGCTAAGTAATGCCTGCATATGTACGTACATATGTAAATACATTCTGAGCAGAAGTCTAAGTAAGTATTTGGAGTATTCTCTTTCCTGAACATTCTTTTTTGAAAATTAAACAACATTTAAGCACCTGAATGCACTGTTAGAAGATTATCTTTGTTAAATGATTTTTTTTTTTTTTTTTAGAATTAATCTCTGGTTTAGAGCTGTTGGTCACTTTTGGCTTTTTGAGGCAGTCTCTCACTATGTAGCCCAGGATGGCCTGGAACTTGTTATGTAGCTTGGGATCCTCTGGCCTCAGTCTCCTGAGGGCCGAGATCACAGGCATGCCCCTGCCATGTACTGCTTGAAGGATATTTGATGTATGTAGAATTCTAAGTTGACAGTTTTCTTCCAAAGTGTTGGAAGAGATTATTGAATTGTATCTTTAGCATTTCTTGTTTCTGTAAATATACTGTTGACTTAATATTTGATCCCATGAGTGGAAACTCCTTTTTAGTACAGTTTTTTATGGGTTTTTTAATCTTTGATTTTCAGCAATTTTACTATGATGTGGTTGGGGTGTGTATTTGTCGTACTTGAAATTCTTAGGTCTCAATGAATCCACAAGGAACTGTTCTTTCATTAGTTTTGAAGAGTTTGAAGGCATTGTCTTTTCAGGAATTTCTGCTGTCTCCACCTCTCCGTTTTCTTCTGAGAGTCCATTTAAACCGTGTTAGATAGACCTCCTCTGTTTCTTATCTAGTTCATGCCTCATTGTGGGTATTTTTGTCTGATATTTCTTTGTTCACTAATTTTTAATAGGATTAATCTGCCAATTCAATCCATTAAAGTTGTATGTTTTTCACTTCTAGAATATCTGGTTCTTTGATAATTTTCCACCAAAGTTTTCTTTCTTTCCTTTTTTTTTAAAGTTTTTATTTATTTATTTATTTTTCAGTGCTAGGAATTAAACCCTGGGACCTGAGCACAGTAGGCAGTTCTCTACCATTGGACTATATTCTCAGCCCTCAAAGATTTTAGTCTTATATCTCTTTGATCATAGTAATTACAATTTTTGCTCTCTTTCTTGCACGCACACACATGCATGCATACCTTTGCTCTCTTTCTCTATTTTTGCAGTACTAGGGGGCTGAACCTAGGGCTTTGGGCATCCCAGGCAGGTGCTGTATCACTGAGCTGCACCTGTAGCCCATTTTGTCTTTTTTTTTTTTTTTTTTTTTTTTGAGATAGAGTCTCTTAGGGTATAAGTCTAAAATGTCCCCCAATGGTCATGTGTTTGAACATTTGGTCCCCATCTAGGGGTGTTGTCTTGGGAAGCTATGGGACTTTGGGAGATGGGTCCTAGCTTTGTGGAAGCAGGTCACTGGGGGGCAGCCCTTTGGGAGTTTTGCCTGGATCCCTAGTTGTAGTTGCCCTTTCTGCTTCTGATCCACCATGACATGAGGTTGTTTGCCTCATGCCTTGTCGCCTGCTCCGTTGTGCCTGCCTATCATTATTGACTATGATCCTCTAAGCTGTGAGCCCCAAATAAATCTTTCCTCCTATAATTTGGATAACTTGATCCTGTTAGGTGTATTGCCACAGTGATGCACAAGCTCACACAGTGTAAGTTATGCATGCTGCCTCTGCTCTTTAACTTGTGGTTCTCCTGCCTCAGCCTCTTTTGTTGCTGGGATTACAGGCATATGCCGTGGTACCAGCACTATTTTGTTTTTTATTTGATAATTATATTTACTGGGGCTGGAGGTATGGCTCCCAGGTGCCCAGTAGTTTTCCAGCATGTGTGAAGCCCAGGGATTAATGTCCAGCACTACCCCGCCCCCCCAAATAATTTAAGTACCATTCTCCCATCTTAAGGTATGATTTTGCAACCTCAATCCTGGCAGCCCTATGAGTTTGTCTTTCTGCTTTCTTATTTATTGCTTTTGCTAAGCTTTATTCATTTTATCTTATAGGTCTAGTATGTGTGTGTACATGTGTAATCTAGTAGAGCATATTTTATTTTATTTTTTTGCAATACTGGGGAGCTCCCAGTCTCATGCATGCTTTTTGCAAGTGTTCAAACACTGAGTTATACTCCCAGCCCTTTTTTTTTTTTTTTTAAACTTTGTATTTTGAGATGGGGTCTTGCTGTGTTAGGCGGACTGCCTCTGTCCTCAAACTTGAGATCCTTGTGCTTCTGCCTCCCAAGTCGCTGGGATAAAAGGTGTGCGCCATGGCGTGTGGCTTATTTTAAATATTGTTGAAATAATTTGAGGTCTAGGATTATACTCCTAGGATGGATTTGAGCTGGCCTCTGCTGGGCATTTGAGGAGAGTGGGCAGTCAGGGGTCCCCTCGGTCTCCTTGTGATAAAGATGAGTTGAGGTTGTGCTTTACTTCTTAGGATCTGGCTGCTTCTGTCTTCCCTTAGCTCCCAAGTGGGCAGCTCACGATTCTAAGTCAAGATGAGATGGGTTTACCCGTGCACCCACTCCCTTTGGTATCTTTGATTCCAGGCTTTGTCTTCTAACCTCACTGTCAGCCTCTGAGCTGGCCCTTTCACGTGGCAGTTCTCAGAAAGAAATGGTTGCATCTGTATGGTTTCCCTCCCTAGATCCTGGCTTCATTATGCTGTACTACTTTTGAAGAATTTTGATGCCTTGAAGTATGTATAGTGCAAGGGCTTCAAACCCAGGAAAAGTTGGGTTTGGGTGTGGATTCAGTATGTTAGAATTTAGAGAGCTTGATTTGAGTTCAGGTGTAAAATTTCTGTGTGTAGAGAGACAAATAAAATTATTTTCCATTTTCCAAGTTTTAAATAGGTAATGATAAAAATTGAGTTCAGTAAAATTTTTAAAAATACTTAAAATGGAGCAGGTTCATGGTTTGGGGTTGGGTTCAGTTTGAAGCCCTGTTGAGCTTTTTATCCTGGAAGTGATGATTTATATACAAAAGTTGAGGAAACAACGTTATCCCTTTGATACAACTCCATTGGTCTTCGACACTGCCTTGCTTCTTGTATGACGGGGGTGTTCCAAACTTCTCATATCTCCTCCTCCTAACCTGGAATTAGCTGTTTCTGTAAAACTCTGATTTCTGGTACTTTTTGCTAAATTATATTTTGATTTAGTAGCTACTAGAATTGTCTTCATTACTTGTCCATTATTACCAGGAGTTGGTCTTTCTTTATGTTGGTACTTGCAGGTGGCCTTCACAAACCCATCAGGGACCCAGAGGGATTGCTTGTTGTCCATAGTTTCAGGCAAAGGTGGTTGTGCTATGGGCCTTTTGCCAAACTGGTGAAATCTTAGTAATACCTGTTCAGAATGTTTCTGAACACAATGAATAAAATACACAGGCTTACAAAGAAATTAACTATATTTAAATAGTTATGAGGTAATGCTTTATAACTAGGTAGTTATAAAGTATTACTATATCGTGTTAGCCTGCAGCCTTAGCACTGTGGCACCCAGTTTCCTTAGATCTCAGAAGGTAAGCAGGGTCAGGGCCTGGTTAATACTTGGATGGGAGACTGGGAACACCAGGTGGTGTAGGCTTGGGAGAAGGATCTGGCAATCTCCTCCCCCAAACCAGCCATTGACAACCCTATGAATAGCAGAGAAGCACTGACAATAGTGTTTCGCCTGTTGTATGTAGGGTTGCTGTGAATCAGACACAAACTTGACAGTACCTAACAACAATAGCATATTGCGTTATGTACTATGGCTGTTTTATTAAGTGATAATATTGGTGGGGTTTTGTGTGTGTGTGGGGGGGGATACTGGGAAGTTGATCCTAGGACCTCACGCTTTGCAAGCACTGTACTACTGATCTGTACCGCCAACCCATTTTTTTTTTTTAACTTTTTGTCTTGTGACAGGGTCTCACTAAGTTATGCGTGCTGCCTCTGGCCTCCAGCCTGCCATCTTCCCGCCTCTGCCTGGGGACACCCTGAGATTAAAGACACGAGCCACTGTGCCCTGCTGACAGTATTACTAACTTAAAGGTAATTCATTTTTTTCAGTACTGGGTGTTAACCGAGGACCTTGCACATGCTAGGCAAGTGCTCTACCACTGAGAGGCACTCACAGACCTTCCCTCCCCTTTTAAAAGACTTACCTTGAGACAGAATCTCACTGACTTGTGCAGGATACCTCACGATCCTCCTGCTGCAGCCTCCCAAGTCACTGGGGTTATTGGTGTGTGTCAGAGTTCCTTGCACTGTGTTTTATTTTTTAAGGTAGAAGTCCCCAATCTTTTTTGCACCAGGGACCAATTTTGTGGAAGACAAATTTTCCATGGCCTGGGGCAGGGTGGGTGTGGTTTCAGGATGATTCCAGTGCATTACATTTATTGTGCACTTTATTATTACTACATTGTAACATATATGAAATAAGTATTCACCATAATGCAGAATCAGTGAGAGCCCTGAGCTTGTTTTCCTTCAGCTATGTGGTTCTTTCTTGGGTGATGGGAGACAGTGACACCCTAAGTTGTGTCCAGCCTACTCTGTGAAATCACGTTTGTTGGTGTCACTACAGAAAGGTCTACTTCCCAAAGATAGAATATTGGAAATGGAAACCACCTTTCAGTGTTTTTGTGGCAATGTCTAGATATTTTTCCCTGACTTTAATCTAGACTGTGTGGAGATGTGAAGTTAAGGCCACCATCATTTGCAGTCTCAGGCAGTTGATCTTCTTGTAGAATGGACAAAGGCGATTCACCTGGCTTACTCACATACGGGCCATGGATCTGTTCCTTTCCAGTTTGGAGGGCTTTCGTGGCTGGGAAGTAATGCTTTCGAAAGCTGAGATAGGCAATCATGCACCAACTGAGAGAAAGAAGGCTCTGGTTCAGTGTCTTTCAAAATGTCTAATGTTTGGATCATCAAAAATCATTGCAGTGTTCATTCGTCACTCCCATAGTGCCAGTTTGGTTTTGATTACAGCCACTTTATCTGCCATCCTGAACACAGTTATCATTTGTCCCTGAAGTGACAAACTGAGTTCATTGAGCAGGTTGAATATGTCACACAAGTAAGCAAGTTTTGTGACCCATCCTATGTCACTGAAATTTGCTGCCAGTGGTGACTGTCTTTCTAAAAGAAGTCTCTAATAGAATGGCTCTCGTAACTCATAAAACTGGCCAGTGATCTACCTTTAGACAGCCATCCCACTTCTGTGTATACGATGTGTGTGCTGTGTTCATCTCCTCACCGAGCTGCACTAACATATGAGAACCGAGAGCATGGACTTTAATTTTTTTTTTTTTTTTTTTTTTTGGCAGTGCTTGGGAGTTGAACCCATGCCTTGCACATACTTTGCAAGTGTTCTGTTACTAGGCTACACCCCCAGCCAGTTTTTTATTTTGAGTCAAGGTTTTGCTAAATTGCACAGGCTGCCTCTGGCTTCGGATTTGTAATCCTTCTGCCTCTGTCTCCAGAGTTGCTAGGATTGCAGTCATGTGCTTCCACGCCCAGCTAACAGCATGTACTTTGATGTGGTTGATAATTTTAAACACATGCTGCAAAGTGTTGTTAAATTCAGGTAACATTTTTCGACTAGCCAGCATTTCTCTGTGGATGACACAGTGTGTGGACTCATTCAGAAGTGACTTCTTTGACTTGAGTAGTGAAACCAAAAAGTTGTCCAGTCATTCCAGTGGCTCCTCTGGGCATGTACTGACATAAAATGACCAGTTCAGTTTTCCTGGTAGCTAATCATTCAAAGACTTGACTAATGCTATTAGTTGGCAACAGAAGTGCAGATAACCTGTCCTCATGCACATCCTCCTTAAAAATATCACACAGGAACAAGCGTCATTGCCTTGTCAACATTACTAGACTTGTCAGCCTGGATTCTGTACCATGGTGACTTATTAGTCATCTTTTTTTTTCCTTTCTGTTTCATTTTCTTGGTACTGGGGAGTTGAACACAAGGCTTCACACATGCTTTTTTGCGATCTCTCGACCACTGAGCCATACCCCCAGCCCATTTTTTACTTTTATTCTGAGATAGGGTCTTGCTAAGTTATGCAGGCTACCTCTGGCCTTGAGCTTGTGATCCTCCTTCCTCTCTCCCCCACCCCCCAGTTGTTGGGATTAAAGGTGTGAGCCACTAGGTCCTGCATTCAGTAGTCATCTCTAACAGTTGTGTTTTAATGTCCTCTGCTGTTCCATCAGTTAGTCTAGTTATGGTGCTAGCTGAAAGAGGAACACGTGGTACCTTTGGAATTGTTGTTAGGTTGAGTCATAGGGTTTTCAGTGGCTGGTTGTTTTGGGGATTGTTCCGGGAGTAGATTGCCACATCCTTCTCCTGTTTTTGCAGTGCTAAGGATCACCCCAGGGCCTTCCTAGAAGTTCATGACAAATGTCCTTAGCAGCAGGTAGGATCAGCTCTTCACCAGTGGAAAAGGGCTTCCTTGCTTTAGCAGTGCAGTTAGCCACTAAGAGTGATGCTCTCAGCAGACATTTGATGAAGTACTGGCCTTCAGTAATCATTTCTTTTCTTTGTGTTCACTTTTTTCTTTTGAAAAACTCCAAAGTCTTATCTTTTAGTGCAGGGGGCTTGGTCTCCATGTGTCAAAGCTGTTTTGAAAGTTTCATGGCTTTGTTGGATAGCTGGGCTTGGAGAATGTGAATGCCCTGTTGCAGTGAACCTGCAATTTAAGTGGCACTCTTAGTACATCGTATCTTAAATGTAGTTTTCTTTTTGTTGGCAGCTTTGTAGTCTTCTGCAGTCTCATCACTGGGTCTTTCCCCCTTTGCAAAGAAGCTCTTGAACTGTGTTTGTTTTTCACTCCTTTCCGGTAGGGTTAGCTTGTGGGCTTAAGAGAACTTTTACTGAGACAAGCGCACGGTGGGAATGAGGCACCAGCAGAAAGTGGTATATAAAATAATGAGTAGGCCACACATGGACGGAAATAAATGTTGGATTCTGACCCAAAGCTTGCCACCGCATGCAGCTGTACAATTGAAGGACATCAAGTCACCATAAAGCCTGCTGCCTGTTGCAGCTTAATTGTTACTTGCCATACACTGATAGGGTTTTGATGGGGTCTACAAGCAGTGATTCATTGTGGTCTCATTGCAGTTGGATCTCTCTGCTAATGTTAATCTGTACTTGGAGCCACTCTTGAGCACTAGCCACCATGCCATGAGGCATTAGATCCTCATAAAAAGCACACAACCTAGATCCTGCTCTTGTGCAGTTCACAATAGAGTTTATGCTCTTATGATAATCTAATGCTGCTATTGATCTGCCTGGAGGTGGAGCTCAGATGCTAATGCATGTCTTGGAGAGTAGCTGTAAATACAGATTAAGCTTCCGTCACTCACCTGTAGCTTCCCTCCTGTGTGGCCCTTTTCCTAACAGATCGTGGTACTGGTCCACGGCCTGGGAGTTGGGGACCCTTGTTTTAAGGTATTAAAAGGTAGGCTTTTGATATTTATTTGAAAAAATAGATTACGGTGTGGTGTATGACTTCCTTCCTTTTACATATTGATAACCAAATGTTGATAGGGAGTACCTATGGGGATTGTAAGCGTGTGTCATTATAGTTGCAGTTCTGCTGCTAACCACCCAGAGGTGGGTCAAACCTAACATGTTTTGCTAAGACTGACCTCACTTCAGATATCAGCCACAGGCTTAGTGAGGTGGTGTTCCAGGTCACCTGCATTTCAGACCAGCTCACTACAAATTTTGAGGTACCTACAGCTCCCCTCAGGTTTGATAATTCATTTAGAATAACTCACAGAATTTAAGAAAGAACAGTATTTATGATTATAGTTTTATATCAGAAAAGGATACAAATCAGGACCTGACAAAGAAGAGATGGTAATGTGAGGTCTGTGGCGTACCAAATATGTTGGACTTGCACCCTCTTGACCTATCCATGTGTGACTACAACATGCACAGTATTGTTAGTTGGGAAAGCTCACATGAGCCTGTGTGTCCAGAGTTTTTATTGGTGGTTGATTATGTCATCATCACTGACTAGAACTTTGAAATCTGACTCCTTTCGCTGGATGTTGGGGAGCTGTTGTGGGACTCAGAGCCCTAGCTTTCTAATCCTATGGTTGGTCTTACTGGCATGCCCAGCCCTCCTTTTGAATCACCTTGTTAGTATTAACTGTGTGGGGGCTCACGTTGAATTAGAGACATTAGTATTCTCAGGAAATTTCAGGGGTTCAGAGGGTAGTTCCCAGGAACTGTGTCAATGGCCTGCTACACTCTTTGCTATACAACAGTCACCAGTTCTGCTTTCATAGTGGTGGCTAAGGACCAGGCTTAGAGTTGCTGGATGGGTGGCCCATACTGCACCTGAACTTCTGATAAGTATCTGGTCTCTTTGTTGTAGTGGCAGGTCGGGTAATTTTCAACTTAAAAGTAGTTTATGATTTAGGAATAGTCTGAGATCTACAGCAGATGCAGTGAATTGGGAAGATGACTTCTGTTGTTGGGGGAGTCATAAGTACTGCTAATAGTTCTGTGGTTTCTTGTACATATCCATGATAGAAGGAAATGCCGTATATTCTAGGAGGGTGGTAGTGGTGGTGGTTAGGTGCCTATGAGTCATACCTGACTCATGACGACCCTCATAGGGTTTTCAGTGGCTGACTGTTTCAGGATTGCCTTGGGAGTGGATTGCCACATCCTTCTCCCACTTTGGTGGTGCTGGGAATCGAACTCGAGACCTCAGAGTCTGCAGAGCAGTGCTCTACCAACTGAGCTAACTCCCAGCCCTTCCAGGAGGGTAGGTAACATAAAAATAGAGATTTTTCTAATATCCAAATCCATGGTCCTTGTGAATGTTGTCCATGCTTAAGAATTCTTATTAAAACTTGATATTTAGATGTTCAGTAGATTAGACTGTTTAATGGCTTTTAAGTTGATATGAGAGTTTCGGGCACTGAGGACCTACAGATACTCACTTGGTATATATGATAGCCCATTTTCTGGGATCTTTAAATAGATGATCACTGACTTTTATTATGCTTTATTGGGATTCATCCATTTTAATACTTTATTTTATCTTATTTATTTTTGTGGTACTGGGAATCAAACACAGAGCCTTGCCCAAGCAAACAATACCACTGAACTATAGCCCCTGAGCCATTTGTGTTAATCTTGTGCTTTTGGCCTACATGTACCAGAGGCCCATTGGCATTAGGTACCATCTAGACGCTCAGGGAAAGGATGAATTTAAACTAAGCTCATGGAAAACTTGCCTGCAGCCGTACCTATCAGATTTCAGCAGCTAGGCAGGCTCAGTCCTAGTTATTACTTGGGAGACCACTTGGGAACACCAGTTGCTGTAGGCTTGGGAGGAGGACCTTGCAGTCTACCTCCCACACACAGACACAAAAAAATCCGCCATTGAAAACCCTATGAATAGCAGAGAAGCCCTGACATAGTGCAGGGCATGGCACAGTGTCAGGTAGTGTTTCATTTGTTGTATGTAGGGTCGCTATGAGTAGGACCTGACTGGACAGCACCTAACAGCAACAACATTGAACATTTTTAGTTGGAATTCTAATAAATTATTTTAGGTACTTAAGGTTCTGAGTTGTGTTCCAATGTTTTTTTCTTTCCTCAATTACAAATCTAAAAGCACTGACCTTTTCTCTCTATTCATGTTTTTCCTCTCTCTCTCTCTCTCTCGCTCTCGCTCTCGCTCTCGCTCTCGCTCTCGCTCTCTCGCTCTTTTTTTCATCTTAAACAGATGGAGTCTCAGGCTAGACACAGTGGCACATGCCTGTTATCTGAACGACTTGGGAGACAAGTTTGAGGCCAGAGGCAGTCTATAACTTAGCAAGATCTGTCTCAATATGAAAAATAATAAAAACGGGGATTAGAGGTGCAGAGCACTTGGAAAGTGTGCATGAGATCCTGGGTTCAGCTCCCCAGTACTGGGGAAAAAAAACAAAACAAAACATATCACCATGTTGCCCAGTCTGGCCCCAAACTCTTGGATGGAGTGATCCTCCTGTCTCAGCCTCCTGAATACTTATCCTTTCATGGTAAAAATATTCAAACATATTAAAAAGTCAAACAGCATTCTGTATCCTCACCATCTAGATTCAGGAATTGTAACTATTTTGCCACTCCTCCAGCCTAGGTTTAGTATTGTAGGGATAAGTTATGTCAGTTCAGAGAGCTTCCAAGTGGGTGAGTCCATGGGGATTCCTGGAGAGATCACAGGAACCTTGGTGATAAACTGGTAATATAGCACACACATTCTTCTCCTGAGTTCTGTGAGTCATCCTAGAAAATTATGAAGTCCAGGAGGGCTCATGGGAACCTCCTGTTTGTAGCCAGTGGGTCAAAAGGGCACAAATGAGAACCTGGACTTGCAGCTGGCACAGAATTGAGGCAAACATCTAATCCTGGTGGCAACAACAATCCTGGTGGTTGGGTTCCCTGGTAACCCCTGAGGCTATCCAGGAGTCCTTAGCCATCAGCAGTAAACACTAATCACATGCGTGCGTATTCTACGGTTTGGGGAGATGGGTGCCAGGAAATGAGAGGGGACCAAAATATGTATTTCTTAACCCCATGACAACAGATTTAAGTCAACTTGTTGATAGCCCAAGCTTTAGCTTACACTTGTTATTTTTGGCTGTTAGTGCTCCTGTATATGTTGCCATATGATCCTCGTGTTAAGATTTGGGGATTTGGTTTTTTTGTTTAAGCAGTTATAGAAAGCATTGTTTGGTGATAGCAGCTGGCAGCAAATATTTTGATATGTACCTTCTGCTTCATGCGTGGTTATTACTGTAACATTTTTGTTGCTAGGTGCAATCAAATTGAGTCTGACTCATAGTGACCCTGTGTATATTTGAACAAAACACTTCCTGACACTGTGCCTGCACATGATCATTTTTTATGCTTGAGCCCATTGGGTTGCAGTTTCTTCTCATTTTGAGTCATGCCACATCAGCAGAAGGAGGTCCCAGGGGCTGTATTCCATTCCCATCAAGGTTGACTCTACTTGGAGGAGGCAACTCTTCCCCAGTGGTGTTTTGAATGCCTTCCAACATGGGGCAGAGCTCATTTTCTGGCACTATATTTGACAGTGCTTCTCTGCTATTCATAGGGTTTTCAATGGCTAATTGAGAATGGACTGCCAGGTCCTTGTCCCTAGTCTGTCTTAGTCTGGAAGCTCAGCTGAAACCTGTCTACTGTGGGTGACTGCTTATTTATGAGATTCCAGTGGCATAGCTTTCAGCATCACACCAACACACAAACCCCTACAGCACAACAAGCTGACAGGCATGTGGGGGATTATAACATTAATTAACATTAATACACCTTTCACCTGGGGTACAAAAATGAATATTTTGCTGTATTTATCCCTTATGCATTTGATGTATGAGTCAACCTCCTACAGATATTTCAGCGTTTTTTCCCCTCAGTACTGAGGAGTTGAACCCAGTGCCTCACGGTTGCTTTTGCAAGCCCTCTACACTGAACTGTAGTCCCAGCTCCGTTTTTACTTTTTATTTTAAAACAGGACCCCCCTCTGCACCCATCTCTGGCCTTAAACTTGGGGAGCGTCCTGTCTCCGCCTCCCCAGTCACTGAGATTACTGGCATGCACCACTATGCCTGGCTTAGCATTTTTCTTGAGAGTAAATATATTCTTGTGCATAACCATAGTGTCCTTGTTGTGCTTTTAAAGTTTAATGGTACTTCCATAAGATCTAATATTAAGTATGTCCCTATTTAAATTTCCCTAATTGTCTTATGTGGGCTTGGGTTTAGCTCAGTTGGAGTGCTGCCCTTTGCTCTCTGAGGCCCTGGGTTTGATCCCCAGCACCGCAAAAACGGGAGAAGGACATGGCAGTCCACTCCCAAAGCCATCCCTAAAGAGTCAGCCATTGAAAACCTTAGGAATAGCAAAGAAGCACTGACATAGTGCCGGGCATGGCACAGTGTTCGGGGGATGTTTCATCCTGTTGTAGGTAGGGTTGCTATAAGTTGGACTGGACTGAACAGCACCTAACATTGTCTTAAAAGTCTTCTGTAGCTTCCCCCAGCTATTTGTTTATGGTTTACTTGTTGCGTTTAATTGGGTCCCTTTAGCCTGTCTCTCTTAATCTAAAGGATATGTTTACTTTTTTATGGCATTGACTTTTTTAAAGAGGATGACCCATTTGTCAGACACAGACTCCTCGATTCTGAATTTGTTTCCTCGTGATGGTGACTGAGTCCTACACCATCTGTGTTTTCTATAAACTGGAATGTTGGGGCTGGGCTCAGGACCGGCAGAGGTCAGAGCCTTGCCCAGACACCACGTGGGTATTGGGGACCCATGAACCGGGTTGGTATTATGGCCGGTGGTGCCAGTGAAGGACCTCGGGAGACCTTCAACGGAAAAACAGGAAAGGAAGGTTTATTGGGTGCTCCCCAAGTGGGGTGCAAAAAGCAAGCAACCCCTAAGCAAGTGCTAGAAGTGCTGGCTCTAAGTCTACAGCATGGAATGCTGCAGGCTGAGTGCTGGAACAGCTCAGCCTTAAAGGCACAGCTACAGCAGCCGGTGTTCCGTTGGGCTAGAGATCAGTTGGTCTTGACTCTCGCAGCTCGCCTTCTCTGCCTCCCTCCTTCCCAGGGATGGGAGGAATTGGGAGGCTCTTCCTGGCTTGCTTGTAGCCTTCAGCGCTTCTGGACCCCTGGTCTTGACTGTGTCGGCTTGCTTGAAGAGTCCGCTGGAGTAGGGAGCGCTGGTTGAGGTGATGAGGTCCAGGTAGCAGTTGAGGGACTGTGAGAAGTGGTAGGGGTGAAGGGGCTCCGGGAGCACTGCTTATATAGGGTCCTGGAGGGGGGCCGTGTGACTGGGATTAGCCAATCAGGGCACACATCTGACAGATACAGCAGGTAAACAGAAATATCTGCCAGGTAGGGACAGTTATCGAACGAAAATGCCAAGGATAGCCAATCAGGATTAAGGTAGTTGGGGCAGGCCAGGCTGGTCAGGCACCATCTTTGCTCAGTCGATGGGAGAGGTAGGTTTGAGTAAGATGTGGCTCTGGGGTCAACTAAGGGTCAATCCCTCAAGCTGACATGAGGGACCCTAGCTATGGAGTAGATTTTAAAAATCCCCAACCCTGGAAGTTAGGTCTAAAGACCTGACTAGATTTAGGTAAAACTTTGTTTCGCTTTTTTTTTTTTTTTTGACAAGAATACTTTTTTAAGTGATGTAGTACTTAGCCTCACACGTGGAAGCTGATATCATCACTTTCAGTGGTGTGAAGTTGTTTGACCTCCCACTGATGAAGAACCAGTCTCTACTGTAAAGCAGTGCTTTCCCCTTTATAATTAGCAAGTAACCTGTTCCCTAAAAACCTTCACCTGATGGTTTTGCATTCATTCTTAGATCGTCCTGGATATAGGTGTGTTCCCCTTCTTCCTTCCTCTCACATTGACCTCACATGCTCTACACTACTCTATGCCCCCAGGCCCAAGTCTGCCTTTTTATGCCCTTGTAATTAATCTCTACTTGATACCATTTTCCATAACACTTGGGAAAAAAATCTTGTATTACTTTTATCAGAGAAACAATAAGATTTTGCTTGTGAGCATTTAAAACAAACAAAAATAATTTCCAGGGTTTTTGTTTTTGTTTTTGTTTTTTTGTATTTACCATGTAGTGATGTGCAGTCGGGTAGGGTCCAACTCATAGCAGCCGTATAGTCACTTAGTAGAATAACTTAAGGTAAAGACGGCATATGTCTTTTTAGAAAACTTGAATAAGTTTAACTGGTTCCAGTCAAAGGAGAGTGGTGTCACCATAGTGCCATAGTGCATACCTGTAATCTCAGTGACTGGGGAGGCTGAGGCAGGAGAATCGTGAGTTTGAGGCAAGAGGCAGCATGTGCAACTCAGTGAGAACCTGTCTCAAAATACAAAAAGGGAGCTAGTGTGTAGCTCAGTGATAGAGCTCTTGCCTAGCATGTGTGAGGCCCTGGGTGTAACCCCTAGTACTGCAAACAATGCAAAACAAAGTAAAACACCCAAAAACCAAAAATGGAATCTGTTTTAGGAATGCTCTAATTCATCAGATTTTTTTCAAAGCATTATATAGCAGCTCTTCAAATAAAACAAGGGGTTCATTAGCACTGTTCCATATGTTATTGTGCATTTCTTTCTGGTTTTAGTAGGAGTTAGGATAAGAATAGAATATTTAAGTACAATAGTATGTGAGCACTCAGCTACAGTCTGTTCTGGAAGACTGGTCTAGTGCCTGTCAGTTGTAGTGCTGAGCACAGTCCTCTGTCCCCTCCCAGGAAATAATGTACATGGCTGGGCATGGTAGTGCACACCTGTAATCCTAGCACTTCAGGAGCCAAGGCAGGAGGATAGCAAGTGAGGCTAGCTTGGGCTGCCTGGTGAGACTTTGTCTCCAAAGAAGAAACAAAGAGAGTAATATAAATGTATTTAATGGTTCAGGCAACCCACCAATAGCTAACCACCTTGTGTTACCTTGTGTTATTCATAGTACTGTACTTAGCAGTTGTTGTTGTTGTTGTTGTTAGGTGCCATCGAGTCAGTATCCGACTCATAGCGACCCTCATAGGGTTTTCAGTGGCTGTTTCGGGATTGACTTGGGAGTGGATTGCCAGGTCCTTCTCCCAGTACTTAGCAGTAAGTTCTTTTAAAAATTCATTTGTTTTCCTTTTCCCTTCACTTTTAGCACTAGAAAGTTTCCTGGGTGCCATGATGGCCACATGGTATACATATACATGGATACATGCATACATACACACACATATACATATATGTGTATATGTATATATATGTATGTATGTACATTTTGCTAAAGCATTTTGCCTTGTGGAGAGTTTGGGTCAGGAAGGAAGAAGACAGTGATAAGGTTTCATTGAATGCACCAATGTGGAGAAGTGTGTTGAGTAAGGGAGGCTTAGGTTTCTGGTGTGGAATCAGATTAAATGAATGATGTGAGGCTCCGCGTGGCAGGTGGATAGGCTCTTGGGGAAAGGTGGGTACCCAGCCAGTTACCAGCCGGGTATCCTTAGTAGCCTTCATCACTGGCCTGCTCTCTGTAGGTTGGTGGGATGGGGAGGCAGGCTGGACACAGCTCTAACTGAGACCTTCTGGAACACTGGAGACCTTGCTTAAACCTCACACTGGGACGCGTTACCCTCAGAACAGGTGCCCCTCCAGTGTTTTTCTCTGTCTGTAGTATTCATTAGCTTTGACATACTGTTCTGCCTGTATCCTCCTCCAGTCTATGCTTCCAGCAGTAGGCAGTGGGTATTTGTTGAACAAATTAACTTTAAAAATATTGATTTTTAAATCTGTCTTCCTTGAATAATAAAAAGTTCATGTAGTTCATTGGTTTTTTTTTTTTTTTTTTTTTTTTTGATACAAGGGTCTTAATCTGTTTCCTGGGCTGGACTCAGGTGATTTTCCTGCCTCGGCCTCTCAGGTATCTGATTCTTCAGGTGTAAGTTGCTGCTTTTGGCTGGTTTAGAGTTTTAAACTGATTTCTCCTTCATCAAATATATTTTAATGATTTTGTGATATTTTAGTCACCAGGTAATTAAGAATTCCCTTCCATTATTTAACCTGTGAACAGTAGACACAAATTGTAGGCATGAAGACTATCACGTGAGAACCAAATGTCATCAGTGAAATTTGTAGTGGATTTTTTTCATGTTTTATGAGAATATGTATGAAAATATTTCACATGTGGGCTATAAATTCCTGGAACCATATTTAGTCTATGTGATAAAGCTGCTTCCATAAAATGACTTACAAAGTCAGCATGGGTGAAGAAATTTCTTTTAGGTGCCCCCAAGGTCACTGGAACTTTTCATCTAGTTTTTAGAAGCTTGGGGGCAGAAAGGGAGAAGTGAAGTTTTGTTGGCCAGAATCCTTTCTCCTTCTCAAGAGCTCTGGTCCACTCGTCTTCCACTTGGCCTTGTCTGCCTTGGCTACCCTGCACCACTGTCACCTGCTGCCACACTTCGACTCTTTGTTTCCCACCAGGAGATGGACCTTTCTGAAATCTCAGCATCTGCCTTTGAATTCTAGCGGCAAACTACATTAGGATATGGAAATGTTTCAGGTGCACTTTGGGGTCTTGGAGTTGTCCCAGGCTGCTGTTTTTAAGGGATCTGTTGCTCCTTTTTGCCCTCGTGCTTTGTCCTATCCTAAGATCCTAGGTCTTAGGAAATATAATTAATTGCTTTGGGAAAAAGTACATTTTAGCTAAGACTTATATGTAAATGTGTTATATTGAATGGCTTATTTGGCATTTTGCTGTCTTACTGCTCTCATGAAGAATTCCTTCACTGTTTTACAGAAAGCTTGTGATTCCACCTTTTTTTGCTGAGCTTGTGAAGGAGACACTTGGATGGTGGATTAACAAGAACACTGACTATTTGTGGCAC
This sequence comes from Pedetes capensis, assembly GCA_007922755.1. Classification (NCBI taxonomy): domain Eukaryota; kingdom Metazoa; phylum Chordata; class Mammalia; order Rodentia; family Pedetidae; genus Pedetes; species Pedetes capensis. Next base: position 67,052 of record VMDO01007702.1, on the reverse strand, counting down.
GTTACAAATTGGAGAATATTTGAATTTTCACCCTAGTCCAGCAGCTCTGCTGCTCACATAAATACAGATGAATGAAGACCCCATTCGGAAAGACACCTGGCCAGAGGTCCAGAGCTGATGCAGGTAAGCAGTGCAGTTCTGCATGTTTATGTTATGAACTTCTAAAAATTAGTACTTTTACATAATACTTAGTGCCTTGCTGTTCTTGAAGCTCTGCAATTTCCAATATTTTATACACAGTGTGAGGTCTGGGATTTAGCTCAGTTGGTAGAGCACTGCGCTGCAGTCTCTGAGGTCCTGAGTTCAATTCCCAGCACTTCAAAAATGGGAGAAGGGCAATCCACTGGCCATCCACTTCCAAGGCAATCCCGAAACAGCCAGCCATCGAAAACCCTATGAGGGTCGCTGTGAGTCGGATACCAGCTCGACGGCACCTAACAACAACAACAACATGTACATTGTGGTGGTGTTAGGTGCCGTCAAGTCGGGTCTAACTCATAGTGACCCTACGTACAACAGATGAAACACTACCTGACACTGTACCATGGCCAGCACTATTGGCAGTGTTCCTCTGTTAATTCATAGGGTTTTCAATGGCTGATTGTTTTTTCTGGGAGTGGGCTGCTAGGTCCTTCTCCCAAGCCTACAGCACCCCATATTCCTAGGCAGTGTCCCATCCAAGTCATAACTAGACCCGACCCTGCTTAGCTTCTGAGATCTGACAAAATCGGGTGCCATGGTGGTATGGCCGCAGGCTTTATACACATATACACATGAAAAACCAGTTTTAATTTCTTGAGAGGGGAGGGATCACACTAAATATTTTTTTCTGTGTAAATTGGTAACCTAGAGATAACTGGTAGATTTAGCAAGCGGATTTTAAATACCTGCTTAATAGGATTATACTAGAATTGAGTCATTTCTTTCTGAAAGAAGAAGGTGAAGTGTTATGTGAATATTGCGTTTAGTAAGATTTAGGATACTCAGCAGCTTCAAGGAAGAAAGGTAAAATCAGAATCATTAGTATGCTTCTGCGGAGCTTCACTAGTATGGATAGGAAATGAGTAAGAGGAATTACATTGACCGTATTTTCGTTGTACACAGCTAATATAATGAGAATAGAAGTTTAGATTTTGCCTGATTTTCTTTTAATCCTCTTGCAAAACAAAGACAATCTTATATATTATAAAGTAGGTAGATGTTTTTCTCTGGTACTCAACCTTCTTTTCCATTTCAGATATGCATTTGAACATTGCAGAAAGTCTGTGATAAGATTTTAAGATTCTCTAAGTGAATCTGAGAATTATGCTAGCAAAGTTATTAATATTTCAAAATGTGCTACTATATGATTTAAAACTTATATTTTTATTTACCATACTATTTGGAGTTCCTTTGTGGAGGAGTCACAAGCATTCAGGTGTCTAAGGGATGTCTTTTTTATTTTGTTTTTCCTGGAGTTTGGTTGCTTTCTGTTTTATTTGATAAAGTTTCTTAGAAACTTGAAGCCTCTTAAGCTCTCCAACAGCCTTGTAAAACTCTTTTAGTCTAATTTCCCACACAGTCAAATGTGATGGATAATCTCTTTTCCCTCATGTTTTCCTAGAACCTTTTGTTCTTTTCTGTTTTGGGTCAGTTGCTCTCTAGACTTGGTGCAAATAACTTTTTTCTCTCTTGTATGTTGGATTCTCCTTGTCTTCATTTTTGTGTGTACTCTTGCCTAGGCGAAGAGTATGTGTTCAAGAATTTCAAGAATAGGCAGTGAATGAGTTGATTAAAGATATAAGTGGGGTATATGGAGATCCATTTATACTCTCTACTTTTGTGTATGTTTGGAAGTGGCTGTAGTAACTTTTCAAAAATGTGCCTAGAAATAGGATTTTGTTATGTTTCCTTTTCTTTCAAGACAAGGCCTCATTATGTATTTCAGGCCAGCCTTGAATTTGTGATTCTCCCATGTTAGCCTCCTGAGTGCTTCAAAGAATGTAAGTTTTGGAGACTTCTGTTGACATTGTCTTTATCCTTCCCTTACGATCAGTCCTCTGGTTGGATAAGATTCTAGGTTAGAAATATTTTCCAGTCAGGATTTTCAATGTTGCCATATTCATTGTTTTTGAGGTTCCATTATTGCTATGTAGGAAGTTGGGACACATCCTTTGTGCATGTCCAGTAGTCACTTTTCTCTTCTGGAAATGTTTGTTTTGATGTTTTTAAGGCAGGGTCTCACTAGCCCAGGCTGGCCTGAAACTTCTTATGTAGCCCATGCGTCCCTCGAACTTGCAGTCCCCTGGCGCTCTTCTAGAAACTTTAAAAATTTTCTTTTCTGTGTTCTGGCACTTGTAAAGTGTGTTTTTGTGTGAGTATTTTCCATTTGTTTCAGGCTTTCAGTTTGTAGAGTCAGCCTTTAACAGTGCTTTTTTTTTTGTTGGTAGTACTTTGATCATCTATTGTCTGTCCTGGAATACATGCTACTTGTATGTTACGCCTCTTAGGTTGATTCTCTTTCATTGTTTATTTTCTTTTCCAGTTATTCATTTTATCTATTCATTCTTTCCAGGGGGAGACTATTGACTTTATTTCGTGACATTTTCTGTTTTTCATTTTTTAAGTTTAATCAGCATTTTAAATGTCAAGAGCCGTTTTTAAATTTTCATACTTGTTGTTTTCCTGGATGCAAGTAGCTTTTATTTCTCATGATATAAATTAAATATTTTAAAGTCTTTCTGGCACTAGCTCTGCTGCTTGTGAGTTTTTTCTGTGTGTCTTTGCTCTTATGCCTCATTGTTTGGCTTGGAGCTTTCCCTGAGCTCTCTTGTGATCCTCGCCTAATCAGGCACTAGGAGGTTGGTGGGAAGCTGTGTGAGAGCAGGAGCCCTTCAGTACAGTAGTGAGGACTCCACAGGTCCATAATTGTGGTTGTTGTCTCTAGAGATGGATTTTCAGATTCCCGCCTTTGGATGTTCAGATAAGTGGATATGGGCTCACCACATCCTCCGATTCTTCCCTTAAAGTCATCTAGTCATGCTCCCTTACCCTTTGTTGAATCGCCATCCTCAGAGACCACTGCCTGTCATACAAAGTTGAGCTTAGTTTCTGAGCAACAGGGAGCATATTACCTTCAAATTTTAAAGAAAGGAAACGTATTCAGGAGAAGGAGTCAGTGATTTGGAGTACTGGGTGTGGTAAGAATGGGGACTGGTTAGGATTTCTAATAGAAATGAGTTGCTTGATGGGGCATTGGTCTTTACTATTGAAGCATCTGAGTCCACACAAAGTGCAGTTAAAACAGTTGGTCCTATTTCGGAACATATGTCTGAATGATCTTGCATTCAAGCAAAAGCAGTTTTGGGGGTATACTTTGTTCCTCTTATGCATCATAGTTCAGAACAGTTTAGCTGTTTTCAAGGCATAGAATAGTTATTTTGTAAATTATGGGTCCATTTCTTTTCTCCACTAGATAGATGTAATGAAGCTATCTAGTAAAGGTGCTTGTTTTGTCTTCTTGCTGGAAAGTCAGTGATCCTGAGAGGTGATAGAGCCCCACTTTCAGTCACAAACTGATACCAGTGCCCAGTTATTAAGTATGTGTTTCCTACTTTCCTGTTACTTACTTTTTCCAGTTAATGGTATGTTTTGGTGACCACTTCTAAGCAGTATATTGAGATTGTCCTTGTTGCGTTTTACAGCTGAGTAGTCCCCCATCGTGTGGAGGTGCCACATTAGTTTATTCACGGATTGTCTAGTTACTGGGTATTTGGGTTCTTTCTGTCCGCAGTTAGTAGTATCTTCAATGAATAGTATTCTCCAAATGTCTTGCAACTGTGTCACTAGATAAATTTCTGGAAATAGAGTTGAGTCAAATCAAAAACTGTAATTTTGTGAGTCATCAGATTCCCCTCCATGGACTCTCTGCCATTTTGCACTCCTATCAGCAATGTGGAAGAAGTGCGGTCTTCCCACGGTATTGCCAGCTGTGGTTATTGTCAGATATGCGGATTTTATCTGTCTCACGGGTGAGAGAGGGTATCTTAGGGTTCTGTGTGTGGTGCCGAATATCTTGTCTTGTAAAGGCTTACTTGGGCTTCGTTTTTCTGTTATCACATCCATTTTTCCTCTTCACTTTTATAAGCTCGTTTTATGTCAGCGTTATTACCTTGTCAGTGGTACAGGGCATTTGTCTTCTTAGTCTTATATGTGGAGTCAGGTTTTTGGAGATAGGCTTCCCCGAGTTGCTCTCATCACCGTGGTTCTGGGCAGGCCTCACAGAAATCATGCTGCAACTGCTGCTTTCCTAGGTTGAAGCTGTGGTTTCTGGGATTTGATGTGTTTGTGTCACTTTTCTGCTGTAGTTCCTGAAAGGTGTCCTCTAGTAACTTCCAAAGAAGATGTGCATAGGATGTAAATCTTAGTCCATGTGTGAATGGAAATGTCTGTGTCCTCAGCTGATAGTTTATTTGGGCACAGGTCAGGATTCAAAACCACTTTACCTAAAGTTTGAAAGTATCACTCATCCTATTTGTTCTAGGCCAGGATTGACAACAGAAGAATAAGTCTAATTAAAAAAAAAACAAAAAAAAACCCCACAACAACTTTCTATTTTGAAATAGTTTTAGATATATAGAGGAGTTACAAAGATAATACCTCATTTTTTTAGGATTTTTAAAATGGACTTTTTTTGAATCACAGCAAACTGGAGTGAAAAGTACAGATTGCATGTGTCCCCCTTTCCTTCACAGGTTCTTTCTCTTCTGATCAACATCCCCCATAGTGGGACATTTGTTATGGTTGATGAATGCATACTGATATGTTATTGGCACCCAAAATCCCTGTGTTTACATTAGGCTTTACTCTTGGTGATTTACTTTCTGTGAGTTTGGACAAATGTGTAATGACATGGATCTGCCTGATTGCAGTACCTATAAAGTATTCACTGCCCTAAAAATCCCCATGCCTCCATTGTTCACCCCTCTCTCCTCCTGACAATAAAAGTATTCCCTCTGTACCTTTGTCTTTCCTATATAGGTGGAATCATACAGGATGTGGCCTTTACAGATTGGCTTTTTTCATTTAGAAATACACACTTAAGTTTTTCCTCCATGTGTTTTCACAGCTAGGTAGCCCATTTCTTTTTAGCAGTGAACAGTTTTCCATTGTCTGGATGTTATTTATCCATTCACCTATTAAAGTAGTATTTTGGTTGTTTCCAAGTTTTGGTAATTATAAACAAAGGTGTGACACATATCCGTGTAGAAGTTTTTTTGTGAGGTATATTTCAGCTCATTTGGGTAAATACCAAGGGTCACAGTCACTAGATCAAATGGTAAGAGTATGTTTGCTCTGTAAGAAACCTCCAGACTCCTACAAAGTGGCTGTACCATTTTCTCTTCCCATAAGCAGTCAGTGAACATTCCTGTCACTGTATCTTTGCTAGCATTTAGTGTTGTCAGTAGTTTGGATTTTAGCCATTCTAATATGTGTGTGGGGATTTAACTCAGTTGGTAGAGCGCTGCGCTGCAGTCTCTGAGGTCCCAAGTTCAATTCCCAGCACCGCAAAAATGGGAGAAGGACCTGGCAATCCACTCCCAAGGCAATCCTGAAACAATCAGCCATTGAAAACCCTATGAGGGTCGCTATGAGTCGGATACCGACTCGACGGCACCTAACAACAACAACAATGTGTGTGTGGTGGTATCTCATTGTTTAAATTTGCAGTTCTCTGATTACCACGTAATGTTGCACAGTTTTCGTAAGCTTATTTGCATCTTTGGTGAAGTGTCTGTTCAGGTATTTTGCCTAGTTTTAGATCTTGTTATTTTTTCATTGGGCTGATTTAGCTCAGTTGGTAGAGCACTGCGCTGCAGTCTCTGAGGTCCCGAGTTCAATTCCCAGCACCACAAAAATGGGAGAAGGGCCTGGCAATCCACTCCCAAGGCAATCCCGAAACAGTCAGCCATTGAAAACCCTATGAGGGTCGCTATGAGTTGGATACCGACTTGACGGCACCTAACACACACACACACATTTTTTCATTGTTGGGTTTTGAGAGTTCTTTTGTGTATTTTCTGTAACAGCCCTTTTTTTATAAGGTATGTCATTTGCAAATATTTTCTTCCAGTCTGTGGGTTACCTTCCCATTATCATGACAGAGTCTTACAGAGAGTTTTCAATTTTAATGAAGTCCAGCTTATCAGTTACTTCTTTCACAGGTCCTGCCATTGGTGCCTTTTTTGTATCTTGAAAAGTTACCAACATCCCCTAGGTCCTCTTCATTTTCTCCTTCTTTATCTTCTAAGTGTTTTGTAGTTTTTGCATTTTACACTTAGATCTGTGACCCTTTTGACTTAATTTTTATGAGGGGTATAAGGTCTATGCCTGGAGTCTTTTTGTTTTTTTTTTCTTAAAGCGATTTTCATCTCTTTTTTCACTACCCATCTGTTCTTGTATGTTGCTTACTATTCCCAGAGGCGTGTTCTATAGTTCTATGATTAGGCCTCAGTTTTTTGGTGAGCCTGTGCCCTGGGGTTGCGAATACCACATGTGCTTTTCGATCCTTCTGCTCCCCAGGGGGACAGATTCTTAAGCTCTGGAGCTAAAACTCAGCTAAATGTCCTAAGAGTGCCCGCTGCCCCGGAGTCTCTGACCCTCCAGCAGTGTGGTTGCAGTTCAGGTTCCTGCCCCAGCCCTGGTTCCTGTGGGGCTTCTAATTGGGTAAGTGGTGACCCTCTGGATGTGCCTGTGTTCCTCTCCAGTTTAAGGGAAGTTGTTTGTTCTGTTACTTTGATTTTCTGACCAGCTGAGAAGAATTGTTGATTTTTTAAGGTTGTTCACCATTTTACTTCTGGCAGATCAGATTAGCAGCTTGAAGCTCCTTACACGCCAGACGAGAAGCTGCAACTTCTCTTTATTCCTTTTTTAATTTTCAAGAGCTGTTGTTTTCCTTTTCCGTAGCCTCTTGTTTCCATTTTGTGAGTGCAGTGTCCTTTTCTTTTCTTTTGTGGTACTTAGATTGAACTTGTACTTCAAGTACTTCACAAGTACTTCACAAGTGCTCTACTATTGGGCTGCACCTCCAGCCCATTTGAGTCAGGGTCTTGCTAAATTATGCAGGCTTCCTCCGGCCTCAAATTTGCAATCCTCCTGTCTCCGCCTTCTAAATCACTGAGATTACCAGCGTGTACCACACCACCTGGCTTAGTTACAATATCTAGTTTCCTTGAGCATAGCAATTTTAGTCATTTTAGTCTTGCTTGGTAGATTGTTGATTGTTTATATTTAGGATTAAAAGATTATCTGGTTGTGAAGGGCTTACCTTTTCTTTCTCCTTCACATGAGGAAGTCAGCTCTGTGCAGTGTGTGGTGATGGTGTGTAAAGGCTTGGAAGGTTTTGCTTTAGGGTGCAGGCCCGTTGCCTGGCTGTGTAGCATTACCAGAAGGCTTGGCTCAGAGAACCCAGTTAGGGTTGTGGGTGTGTTGAGGAGCCGAGTGCTGTGGGGATGGAGGAGGGCATCATAACGCCTGTGTAGCTCCAGTACACCCTGAGATAATCCTTCTCCGCTCCTCGTCCACTCCAGGCTTTGAGATGTCCCAGGGATGCTTCCAGGAGCGTGGCTCCTGCTTCCTTTGGGTGTCTTGCCTTCACTATTTGTGCTGTCACCTTCCCCCCACCCCAGCTGGTGTGTGGAACCCTGGACCTCATGCATTTGCAAGGGCTCTAACACTGAGCTGCACCTGCAGAGAGTGTGTGTTTTGTTCTGTTTTTTACTCTTTATATTGAGACACTAACTTGCACAGGCTGCCTCTGGCTTGGAACTTGGGGTCCTCCTGCCTCCGCCCTTGAGTTGCTGGGATTATAAGCCTAAGCCACCACGCTGGGTTCACCTTTCTTTCATGTTAGCTGCCTGTGCCCCTTAGTGTGTGTAAACATGCTGGTGGAGAGGGCCAGGCTGGCTTCTTGGCAGTCTGCTCCCTGTCTACTGTCATTATCTCCTCTAACTATAGTCTTTCTAGATCAGTTGGCCACTTAGTTCCTTTATTTAGTTAGCATCGAAAGGTTATAAATGTATCATTACTATAAGAATTTGTATTTTAAAAATGTACAATTTAAGGCCGAGGAGAAAGAATTTTGCAAATAATGCCTAGACCTTTCCCTCCTCAGCTCCCTCCCCACCCAGAAAAGCCATTTTTCTGACTCAGGGTAAGAAGGCCTTCTTTCTTTTTTTAAAGAAGCCTATTTTCCTTCATACTTGTATCATTTAACTGTGCATTTCTGATGACTATAGTAAGTACTGTTTTTGTTGCAGCCTCCAGATTTTGATACATTGTGTTTTCATTTTATTCTGTTCACAATATTTAAAATTTTCATTGTGATTTTGCCTTTGAACCATAGGTTTTAAGAATACCAGTGTTCAGCTTTCCACATAGCCTTTTAGTATTTATTTTTGGTTTAGTTCTGATGCGGTAAGAGACTGTATTTTGTATGACTTTGAATTGTTCTACGTGTATTGAGACTTGTATTATTCAGCATATGGTTAATGTATCTGGGGGCATGTTGCCCTTGAACTAGAGAGATGTGTATTTTGATGTTTATTTCAGGTTGGCTGTTCATGTGTTCAGGTCTTCTATATATCCTTTCTAGCTGCCTGCCCACTTATATCAATTGCTTAGAGAGGACAGTTGTATAATTAAGTGTAATTATGGAGATGACTCTGTCTCCCATTCTGTCAGTTCGTTCTTCATGAGGTTCAGTACTCAGTAATTAGGTATGTATATTTAAGATTACGGCTTCTTGATTAAATGGCCTTTTTATCATTTTGAAATGGCGTTTGTGATCTGTGGTAATACCGTTTGTCCTGAAGTTAATTTATCTATTAATAATTGGCTCTCCTTGTTTAGTCTCCAGCCCATTTGCATCTAACATACTTGTCATTGTGTTGAGACAGGCTGGAAAACAGTGTGGCTGGATGTAGTATTCTAAAGTCATAGGTGGGTTGATTTGTGCATTTTTTAGTACCTTAAAGATTTATTGGTCTGCAGCCATACCACTGTGGTGTCCGATCCCGTCAGATCTCAGAAGCTAGGCAGAGTCGGGCCTGGTTAGTCCTTGGATGGGAGACCTCTGGGAACACCAGGTGCTGTAGGCTTGGGAGAAGGACCTGGCAACCCACTCCCAAAAAACAACCATTGAAAACCCTATGGACAGCAGAGAAGCACTGACAATAGTGTTTTGTCTGTTGTATGTAGGATTGCTATAAGCCGGACACCAACTCGATGGCACTAACAACAAAGATTTATTCCACTGTCTGCTGGTGTATAAGGTTTTAAGCTATAAATCTGGAGCCACCATTATCTTCATTCCCTATATTTAATGTGTCTCCTTTTTTATTTGTTTTAAATAAAACATCTTTATAGTGGTCTTCATAAATTCGTTTAGGAAGTGCCTTGGCATGCTCTCCTTTGTGTTTTCATTTTGCTCTGCTTTTGTTTTTCATGTTGGCTCTGTGGTGGTGTGCTGTGTATCACATCTAGAAAAACTGTCTGCCATTAGTTTTCCCTTTACTCTTCTCTTCTTTCTTGGTTTCTGAATATTAGGCCCATTAATGTTACTGTGCAGGTCTCTAAGGGGGGCTGGGATTTAGCTCAGTTGGTAGAGCGCCGCTCTGCAGTCTCTGAGGCTCTGAGTTCAATTCCCTGCACTGCAAAAACGGGAAAAGGACATAGCAATCCACTCCCGAGGCAATCCCAAAACAATTAGCCATTGAAAACCCACCCTATGAGGGTCGCTGTGAGTTGGACTCAACTCGACGACACCTAACAGCAGCAACAACACGTCTCTGAGGTTGTGTTCATTTTCCCCCTATTTTTTTCTTTGCCATTTTGGATAGTTGGTACTATAGATAGTATTGTATTGGTATGTGCCCACTTTGTTGATCTTTTTAGTTTCCAGAGTCAATTCTGCTATTAATCACATCCAGTAAATTTTTCATTTCAAATGATGTATTTTTCACTAGTTTGATTTGTTTCTTTGTTTTCCATTTTTTAAGAGTATTTTCCTTTAAATATTTGAGCATGTTTATCTTTTAGTGCCCTTGCCTGCTAAATACTTTCTGTTATAATCCACTTGGTTTTGGGGTTACAATCTGCTGCTTGCCTATGTCTAATTTGTGTGCATTTGGTGCTGGGGGTTGAGACTAAGTTTTTGTGCTGTGAGGCAAGAACTTGACCACTTAAGCACACTTCCAGGCCTTGTATGTCTAATGAGTTTTGTTCAAGCATTAGGCATTTGAGGTAGTGTTGTGTTGCTGAACATTGGGATTTGTTGGCTTTTTTTGTTTGTTTGTATTTTTTTATTTTGAGACAAGGTCTTGCTAAATTATGCAGTCTCCCTCTGGCCTTGAACTCAAAATCTCTCTGCCTTCACCTCCCAAGTTACTGGGATTACAGGCATCTTCGTAAGCTGATATTGAGGATGGCCTGTATTAGAAGGTCACTACAAACTTCCTAGGTAAGGGTCACCTTTTTTATGGTTTTTACTGATTGCCCCACATGTCCAAGAGGTGGCTGGATGGAATTTGAACAACTTTATTGTTTTGTGACTTCTCTGATTCGTTTATGTATCCATCTGTGTTTAGCTAGCCTGTAGTTCCTCACCCCCAGCAGATTTTGACGCTTTCCTTCTGAATAGCTTCTTCCTTGCCGTCACTCTAGTCCACATTTCCAGCCACCATTCCTTCCTGACTCCAGTGTGACACTGCAGTTGGCAAATCCACAGTGTTCTTGCTGGTTTCCTCTTTGTGTACCCATCATCTAAGATTTGCTATCAGGAATGAATTCAGTCACCCCAGGCCTCTGGCTTGCTTCTCTGCTCCCAGGTCTGGTAATTCTCCACTGCCTGTTGCCCCAGTACCTGAAGCTAAATGCCTCAGAGTTTTTTGTTTTATTCCTTTGTAACACCGTCTCATCTGTGTCGCCCCTCTGGCCTGGCATTCACGGTATAGGCTAGGCTACCTTTGAACTTGGAGCAGTCCTCCTGCCTCCATCTCCCAAGTGCTGGGATTACAGTGTGTGCCACTTCACCTAGTTATATTTTCTAGACTTTTATGAGAGGAAGACAAGGTCTATCACTGCTTACTGCTGCGTGGCTAGGATTGTCACTTCTTGTTGTAGTTCTGTTCATGGGACTCTGGTTTTTAAGTTTTTATAGCTGATTTGGGGTGGAGAATTGATGTGTCTGCCCAAAACGAGAATATCTCCTCCTTTTTTCACGGTCCTTGGGATTGAACCCCGGGCCTTGCCTGTGTTAGCCACATATACCCCTGGGCCACATCCTCTGCCTGGAATACCTTCTTTTTAAAAGTTCAGTAAACAAGTGGCTTTCTTACATGTCGGCTGTAAATGATTTATTTTCAGGCTTTATGTAGCGGTTTTTCAGATGTCTTTCTCAAGATCTGAGGTATTTATTTTTATCCATTTTTCACTGACTATAACTCACGTCTCTTACAGGCCATGCTGGAGTGTCTGCAAACATGATGAAGAAGAGGACGTCCCACAAGTAAGCGTTCTGACGCCTGTTTTAGAAGCATGTTGAGACCCTTAGTTACCTGGTGCATTGGAGCAGCTCTTGCATGAGGGGTTTCTTAGCTTGCCTCGGCTGATGCCTGGGAACGGTGTCTGGTCATCTTCCATGTCCACTCTCTCTCCTTCAGGGCTTCAAACCCAGGAAAAATTGGGTTCAGGTTTGGGTATGGGCTTTAATATGTGAAAATTTAGAGGGCTTGGGTTTAAAATTTTAATCTTGTGGGTAGATAAACAAATGTTTTTTCATATTTTTTCCTTTCAGTTTTTAAATACCTAATGATACAAAAGAAAATATTAAAAGCTGTACCTGAACTCAGTTTTTCACTGGGTTCAAGTTCAGATTTGGCTTCAGAAAAATTTGTTAAAATACTTGAACTGGAACCAGTTTAAAGTTCAAGGTAGGTCTGGGTTCAAGGTCAGTTTGAAGCCTGCTGTCTACCCATAGGATTTAAACTTGAACCCAAACCTTCTAAATTATAACATACTGAATCTGCATCCAAACCCAAACCCAGTTCTTCAAAGGCTTGAGCCCCCATTGTCCTTACTCTGGCTGAAGCGTGCTAGGCCTGTCCTTTGTCCGTTACGGCCTTTGAGTCCTGATCTTTCCCCATCTTAATGGGAGCAGGCCTCATGACAGGAAGTAGCTGGGATGTGAGAGCAGTGGGCACCCAGGAAACCTACCCCTCCTTGGCGAGGCTGTGCAGTCTGGACACAGGGTTCTTCTGGTCAAGCTGCTTTTGTGTGTAAGAGTCTTCTTGGTTATAGATGATTAGGTACGGGGTAGGCCCTCCACCCTGCCAACACCTGAGGCACTCACTATATAGCAGTTGTTTCCAAATGATTCATATTGAAAATTTATGCCCCTAGTCACCACATTGTAGGGGGAGGCCTTTTTGATGTGAGTGGTCTGAAGTGCACTTCAGTAATGGTTAGTGATTGAACCAAACTTGTCTCCCATTCAGATGAATGCACAGTGCATAATGTAAATATTCATAATGTTTAGCTTTGGAAATGACCTGGAAAATAAAAATTCAAAGGTTAAATGTGTATGCTGTTGTGTTTCTCTGAGGTTTAATAAAGTGTCTCCTGAATTTCCTTCTTTTCCTCATTGCTTTCATGGTTTTACCATATCCTCTGATGAGATGATTTATATGGCATCTGTACTCATTATCATGTCATTACCATAAATGGTAAGCCATCTCTTATATCAAATAGAAGATAATAATAAAAACAGAAGTATAAGCCACAAACATTAGGTAATAGGGAGAAGCAGCAAGTGAAATACCAATGCTGTAAGACCAAAACCAGTCACTCAAAATAGATTTTCCTTCTTAAGATAAGACTTTGAGAATATTAATATGCACTCTGTCTTCGCCATTTTGCATATTTTCAAATAATGAACTCTGAATAATAGATGATTTATTTCGTTTCATACATTCATGGTTTGAGTCCTGAGCTATGTTATATGTGCATCTTGTACAAGGGAGATTCCCCCTCCTTTACCTGAGCAAGACGATGCATTCATTATCTTGGGTTTGATTCCCTGAAGCATAAGAAATAAGCACCTACCTACTAAGAAACATTAACACTTAGGCATACAGCTGAAAGTGCCTGTTCTATATTTTGGGGAATTGATTGGGTGCTTTAAAAGGCGTACTTGTTCTGAAGACTGGAAGCCTTCAGCACTTTGCTGTGTAGCAGAAGATGAAGTTGAAATGAAGGGAGTTGTTATCCTCTTTTCCTGTTCTCCATGCAAACATGAAGTTGGGTAGAGGGAAACAAAAATCCCTAGTTCAGTGGTGGCTACGAGTGTCTTTCTAGTGGAGTGAGGAGGACTGGTTGCAGAGCTCTGGAGAGGCTCCCTGGGGTTTCTTGGTTGGAGCCAGCTGTGTGGAGCCCTTGCAAGCTCCTTAGTGTTGCTGAGGCCTGGCTCACCCAGGTCTGAAATCAAGGTATTGGACTAAACAGTGAGGGTTTAGCTTTCAGAATAGATTTTTTTCTCTAAAGGAAGTTTTCCTAGAAACTAACTATAAAGAAGCTGGGTACCTTGTGGTGTTTGGGGGACAGTTTAGTGGGCAAGCGTTTCTGGACTTCCCCATGAAGTTCCTTGGGTATGTGCTACATTCAAAGCACATCTTATCCAGTTCACGCCTGAAATCCCTGGAAGATCATGAGCTTGAGGCCAGCCTGGGCTACATAGTGAATGCTTATCTCACACCAAATCAGACAAAACAAAGCAAAAACAAATGAAACAACCCAATACATCTTGAAGGGAAAAGCCTACCGTTGGGAGATTGTCTGAAATGAACATAGTTACAGGAATTCTTTGTTTTTATTTTCAAATATTAACCTCCGTTTTCCTCCATTTGACTGGGAGATAGGTTTCCATTTCAAGATACTGTTGAAAGGAGGGATACCCAGGATAGCCCCTAGGTTGTGGTATTCTTTTCAGTAATTTACATTTACAAAGTAGATTGGGATCTACTAAACACTAAGTAGATGTATTTACAGGAATTCTTTCCCTTTCCATTCAAGAACACACAAGTATTAATCACTGACAGAATGTCCTTCACTCCTACTCCTCATTGTCCCTGGTGTGGTCCCATGTGGTCTTCATGGTAACCTGTTACGTAGGAACCAGGAGCCCTAGTTGCACGTGATGAACCTGACGCACAGAGAAATTAAGTGTCTGAGGTCATATAGCCAGTCAGTAATCCAGCTAGGATTCAGAAACAGGGCAGGCTGATCGCGGAGCCCACGTCCCATCCACAGCACACCGGCCCAGCTGCACGCTGTGTTGTATCATCTGAAAAGTAGGTTATTTCAGCCTCCAACATGCAGACTGAATAATGCTTGGCACCATGGTGGTGACAGTCTTGAAGGTAGAACATCTGATATTTTTGTCTCCTTGCAGTAACTCTGTCTTCATGTAAGTGAAGAGAATAGCACTTGGGAGATCCCTTAGGGCACATGAACATTTGCCATGGGCAGTCCTCATGTTCTCCAGGTGCAGTGTGTAGGTGAACCATGGTGACTTTGATAGACCGACTTTTCCTCCATTATAGGGTTTTTTTGTTTGTATTTTGTTTTTTGCAGTACTTGAGGGTTGATCCCTTTGCACGTACTCTGCATGTATTCCACTCCTCTGTACTCCCAACCCATTTTTTTGTTTGTTTTTTTAGCAGTCTCACTAAATTGCACAGCCTTCCTCTACCCTTGATTTTGTGAGCCTCCTGCTTCTGCCTCCTGAATCACTAAGATTACCAGTGTGCACAACTATGCCCGACGCCATCTTGTTCTTATGTTGTCACATAAAGCTGGGAAATTACTGCATCCTGTATACAACTTTTATAACAATTACCAGAAAAACAGCCGTTTCTCTCTTTAGTTGATGGTTCTGTCTTGCAAAATGATTATTTAACCCATTTTTTTTCCTCTGAAATTTGTTGGGACCCAGAAGAAGGGAATTGCTTTTGTATAATATTACTAATAATCCAACTAGATTGGATTGAGTGTCAGTAATTAGTCCATACAACCAAGTACATAGTGTATGTGACAAGTTTTTACCAGTTCTTGGCAGAGCTTTGATTGTTGATAAGCCAATTTTACATGTATGCATGATGTATAAAGGATGTTTTATAATACTGGCTACCACAATGTTGTTCTTAGGTGGTGTCTTGTCGGGTCCCACTCATAGCAACAACCCTCATTGGGTTTTCAATGGCTGATTGTTTTGGGATTGCTTCAGGAGTGGATTGTCATGTCCTACTCCCCTTTTTGCAGTGCTGGGGATTGAACCCAGCCCCTCAGAGTGTGTGGAGCAGCACTCTACCAAACCCAGGCTGACTACCAGATTGTTGTTGCTGTTAGGTGCCATTGAGTCACGTCCAACTCATAGTGACCCTCATAGGGTTTTCCAATGGCTCGTTGTTTCATGATTGCTTTGAGAGTGGATTTCTACCTCCTTCTGTTTCGTGGTGCTGGGGGGCCTCTGAGAGCACAGACCCATGCTATACCAACTGAGCTAAACCCCAGCCTGGCTACTATAATAAGCTCCTTAAATTCTGATTAGAAATGTGAGTCAGTTTAAGCCACTTAGGGAGTCTAAGTAGAAGGTAAAAGGCTTTTCAACACAGGACTTCTTTTCTTGATGACAAAACAATTGTTGTTGTTGTTAGGTGCCGTCAAGTCGGTATCTGACTCATGGGGTTTTCAATGGCAGACTGTTTTTTGGGATTGCCTTGGGAGTGGATTGCCAGGTCCTTCTCCCATTTTCGTGGTGCTGGGAATTGAACTTGGGACCTCAGAGACTGCAGCGCAGTGCTCTACCAACTGAGTTAGAACTTTTGAATAGATTACATAGATGTCTCCTACAGTGTCAATTTACATTGTTGGGAAATTGAACACATAGAAGTTAGTGATTGTTTTAAATCAGTGCTACCCATAATATTTTCTGTGGATCGGCAGCAGCTGCTTGTCATCACTTGGGAGCTTGATAGAAATTTCTTGGCTCTCTGTTGTTGTTGTTGTTAGGTGCCGTCGAGTCGGTATCTGACTCATAGCGACCCTCTGTACAACAGGGGAAACACTATTGTCAGTGCTTCTCCGCTGTTCATAGGGTTTGCAAACGCAGTTTGATCTTCAGGAGGGGGTTGCCAGGTCCTTCTCCCAAGCCTACAGCTTCTGGTGTTCCCAGGCGGTCTGCCGTCCAGGTACTAACCAGGCCCGACCCTGCTTAGCTTCCGAGGTCTGATGGGATCAGATTCCACAGGGCTACGGCTGCAGGCTCTCTAGAGACGGCCAAGTCCAGAGACTCTTTGGGCAGGGCTAGGGAGTTTCACATAAGTTTGCCCCAGGATTTGTATGTAACTGACCTAGGCCGTTAATTGAAAGTGGTATCTGAAGCTCATTGGAGGACTAAATTGAATTGTGGTTGGAAATTAATACAAAAATTATAACAATGAAAAGTAGTTACAATGTTGTATAATTGGTCACCATTTACTCACATTCAGACTACAGGAAAAGCTCTTAGGCACCGTACAGGCATCAGTTTGCCCTTAATGATGCTAATTTCTTTTTCATCACTTAATTTTTCTCTTGAACCATTTGTTTTAGGATATATAGCTTCTGGAGATAAGAAAACAGGAAGGAAATTATAGATGTCTAATTCTGTTGTCTCTGTATTTCGCTGAATTGTTCAAATCCTGACACAGTGCAGCCTTTCATTAATGACTGGCAATGACTCAGGAGTCCCTAGGTTAAATGGAATGTTTTGGGATTTGTTTTACTATTGCTCTTTATGAGGGTTGTTACCAGTGGGTAAATGATAGTTAAGAATATTTTATACTCTTTCCCCCCAAATATGAGGCTGAACAGCTTTTGAAAAGACATATTCAGAGATATATTCAGAGAATGGCAATCACTATGTTTGGTTAATTCTTATTTTAAATCAAAGTGGTTTTAAGTTGTTAAACACATTTCTCTATGTGATATTCTTAGAGTGAATGATCCAGAAAGGACTAAAGGATGGTTAATTTTACCTCTTTCAGGTTTTTGACATATCTTAACAGTTTGCTGTGTATTGGTTCACCTCATATGAAAAAGCTTTAATTTTTTATTAAATATTTTCTGGTTTTCAGGATTCAGATTAACAATTAGAGGTTAAGGGCTGGGTGCTGTGGTGCACACCTGTAATTCCAGTGACTTGGGAGGCTAAGACAGGACAATAGCAAGTTCGAGGCCAGAGTCAGTCTAAAGAACTTAGTGAGATCCTGTCTCAAAATGAAAAAGTTTTTAAAAGTGGGCTGAAGGTGCAGCTCAGTGTCAGAGCACTTGCAAAGTATCTGAGAGGGCCTGGGTTCAACACCTAGTGACGCGTACATCACACACAAATAAATGAATAAACTTTAAAAACTTGTTTGATATATAATCTTTAATTTTCTGTGATGGAAGATTATACATATGCACAAAAATATAGTAGTATATAGTAAATATTGCATTCCTTACTCATCTTTAATAATCATCAACATTTTAGGTTGAGGGTGTAGCTCAGTGGTAGAGTGCTTGCCTACCAAGCACAAGGCCTTGAGTTTGATCACAGCACTGCAGAAAGACAAACAAAAACCCCAATACATAAATAAATATATAAAATACTGTCATTTTGTCAAATGTATTCTAAACCTCTATTTAAGTAGATGCTAGTTTGAAGAACTTACGCAAATTTATTAACAACTTACATATTTCTGTATTCTTAATGTTGGGAATGACCTAATTTTTTTTAACACTCATGCTTGTAAACTTTGACTGCAGAGCAACTTGTGCATTACAGGCCTAATAACCAGAAAGCTTGATTCCTGATTTTAATAAATATTATTTTAATTGCTGTTCCTTTTTTACCTTGAAGCATAAATATGTTGCTGGAAAAAACTACCTTTCTAAGTTGTACAGGAAGTAAATTGGCACAATGATCTATATTAACTACACTTGAGTTCTTTTGAAACTGATGGGGTGATGTTCTTAGAGAAGTGGTGCTCTTGAAAAAAAGGCAGTAGAAATAAAATTGAATCAATGTCATTAAAATAAATAAATCTGCTTTTACATGTACTTCCTTGCCAAATTAGTAATTGCATTGATTTAGCAGCAAATTAAAAACTTTTATCTGAGTACAAAAGTGAAATACTTAAGACATTATAGAAAATTTTGAAAGCACAGGCAAAGATAGAAACAAAACTACACTATTTCTAATGCTATCATCCTAAGACTATACCTGTAACAATTTAATGTTGAATTTGAAGTCTTTCTTCCTACATATCTTTATGGATTATTGCACATATAAGGTTTTTATGTAATATTTTCTACTATTGTGTGTTTTTTAAATGTCTGTTTCATAATTGTGATAGCTATGCAGTGATATGGGCTGGGATTTAGCTCAGTTGGTAGAGCGCTGCGCTGCAGTCTCTGAGGTCCCGAGTTCAATTCCCAGCACCGCAAAAATGGGAGAAGGACCTGGCAATCCACTCTCAAGGCAATCCCGAAATAGCCATTGAAAACCCTACGAGGGTCGCTGTGAGTCAGATACCAACTCCACGGCACCTAACAACAACAACATGCAGTGATATAATTAATTAGTGGGACCTGTTGCCGAATAGCTCTGACACACCCCTTTGGGCTGTATACTTTCACCATATCTCTTCAATTTATATGCTGAGCAAATAATACGAGGCGCTGGACTGTATGAAGGAGAACGTGGCATCAGGATTGGAGGAAAACTCGTTAAAAACTTGCACTATACAGGCACAACTCTGCTTGCTGAAAGTGAAGAGGATTTAAAACACTTACTAATGAAGATCAAAGATCATAGCCTTCAATATGTGTTGCGACTAAACATCAATAAAACAAAAATCCTTACGATTAGGTCAGTGTGCAACTTCACAATAAATGGAGAAAAGATTGAGGTTGTCCAAGATTTTGCTTTGCTTGGCTCTATAGTCAACACCCGTGGAAGCAGCAGTCAAGAAATCAAAAGATGCGTTGCTCTAGGAAAAGCTGTGGCAAAAGATCTCTTTAGAGTATTGAAAAGCAAAGATGTCACATTGAAAACGAAGGTGCGCCTGACTCATGCCTTGGTATTTTCAGTCACCTTGTATGGTTATGAAAGCTGGGCATTGAACAAGGGGGAGAGGAGAAGAATTGATGCTTTTGAATTACAGTGCTGGAGACGAATACTGAATATACCATGGACTGCCAAAAGAACCAACAGATCTGTCGGAGAAGAAGTGCAACCAGAGTGCTTCTTAGAAGCAAGAATGGCCAGACTGCGTCTTACATATTTCGGACACGTAGTCAGGAGAGATCAATCCCTGGAGAAGGACATCATGTTTGGGAGAGTGGCAGGTCAATGAAAAAAGGAAAACCCTCCACTAGATGGATTGACACAGTGTCTGCAACAATGGACTTAAATATAAATAAGATCATGTGCCTGGCACAGAATCAGGAAGTGTTTCCATCTGTTATACATAGGGTCACTATGAGTTGGACTCGACTCATCAGCACCTAACAACAACAACATCGCTGAACATTTTGTTGTTTTCAGTTTCTTCTGTTTGCTATGTCTTTGTGCATGTCCACTATTTTTTTCAGTAAATTCTTAGACATGGACTCAATTAGACATGGATATTCCAAATGGTTCACTAGAAAGGTTGTAAGTATTTGTACAAGCAGATAGCAAATGGTATCCCACCATAATTGACATTACAGTAATCAACATTTGAAGTTTCTGTTACTGTTAATGTAGAAAGGTCATCCTACGAGCACACCAGAACACTGGAGAAATTTGTAGAATATCCAAGGCAGATGAAAAGGAATCATATCAAAACTATAAGGTAGGCACTATGGCATATGCCTGTAATCCTGACTACTTGGGAGACTGAGGCAGTAGGATTAAGGCCAAAAGAAACCACAGCTTAGTGAGACACTGTCTCAAAAAATAAGAGTGCCTGGGGGTGCTTCTCAGAGGTAGAACACTTGCCTAGCATGTGCAAGGACCCTGGATTCAGCCCCTTGTACTGTAAAAACAAAAACACAGATAAACAGAACGAAGATGTGCTGAAAAAACCTTCCAAAAAATGAACATTTAAGGTTAATCCTAGAAGACTGAGTCAGGACCCGAGAGAGCAAGGGCTGCACAGTGGAATGGCTTGAGCACAATCACTTGTCACTGAAGGGTGAGAAAATGAGTTGGATGGCGTTGACATTGGAATGGAAGGTGCTAGGCTCATCCCTCCATAGCTTGGCATCCCTTCTCACTTCCTGGCTGTTGGGCATTTCCCTCTGCAGCATAGCTTCTGTCACCAGAACCTGCACATGTGTGGAGGGCCAGTGACTGACGTAAGCTGAAGCTGCCAGTGGCACTCATTCTTGACTTGTATCTATAAATACCAGATGGAAAGAATCACCAAACATCTAAGGAGCACTAAGGCTATGAAAGAAAGTTACTAATCAGAACAGACACACAAACCAGGAATCACCAGATGTGTGAAGAAAGCCAAGGCAGAGGAGTTCATGGAAGAAGCAGGGAAGAAAATACATGTCAGAAAACATGTTTATTAAAGTCATTCAAGATTAGATGAAAAAAGAAACAACCGGTGCTTAGAAATTAAAAATACAGTGTAAGATATGCAGTATATAGGCTGAAAGTAGAATTCTACTTAAGAACAGTTGAACTGAGGATGGTGTATGTATCTTTGAAACAAGGGCTGAATATGTGTGTAGCCCAGGCTGGCCTTGAATTTGAGATTCTCCTGCCTCAGCCACCTGAGTGTTGGGATTACATGTATGCTCCACCACACCTAGCTTGAACTGAGTATTTCTTTAATGTGAAAAATAGTATAGGCAATGGAATCATGGAGGATTGATCTAGAGCATGAGCATTTGTCTAATGAGGTGGAAAACAGAGAGGAGAATGAATTGGGAAGATACTTTGCTTAGCTTTGTTTGGATTAACCAGCTTCTTCTGAGGGCCCAAACCTATCAGAAATCCTGGTAACATTTCAGACTCTGGGAACATTATACAAGCACCTTGAAGAGAAAAACAGGTTCTCCTCAAAGGAACAAGGGTCAGATTGACATCTAATACCTGTAAGTGTAGATGATAGAAGAAAATGAAAATATTTTTACTCTGCTCAAATTACTGAGGGGAAAAAGATTTTGAATCTCACTGGTATGCCTAGGCGGTTCAGGGATACTGGCAAAGTAATATTTTTAGATTTGTGAGCATTTTAAAAAGCTTACATTTCTGAATTCTGTCTTAAAGAATTACCAGAGGATATACGTAAAAATGCCTGCAGTCATAGCCTTGTGGCAACTGATCCTGTCAGATCTTGGAAGCTAAGCAGGGTCGGGCTGGGTTAGTACTTGGATGGGAGACCACCTGGGAACACCAGGTGCTATAGGCTTGGGAGGTGGTCCCGGCAACCCACTCCCAAAAATCATTTGAAAACCCTATGAATGACAGAGAAGCACTGACGATAACGTTTTGCCTGTATTTTTTATGTCGGGTCACTATGAGTTGGACACTGACTTGACAGCATCCAACACATAGAAAAAGAGACATGAGAAGAAAATATGTGACCCT
The DNA here is from genome assembly GCA_007922755.1 of Pedetes capensis. Lineage (NCBI taxonomy): Eukaryota > Metazoa > Chordata > Mammalia > Rodentia > Pedetidae > Pedetes > Pedetes capensis. The sequence continues at coordinate 45,349 of VMDO01007702.1, read as the reverse complement.
AAAGCAACAACAACAAACAAAACACTTTTCTTGCTTATTTCTAAATATGGCACATTAAAACAAATTCTTAAGATAGGAAATTGAAAATTAGCAATTTGGAACAAAAGCCTAAATTTCAGCAGTCCAGAAGAAGTAGCCAGATAGGCTTTAATTTTTTCGTTCTCTTAGTAAGGGTTTTTCTTTGGTTTAGGCTTTGTATGGGAAAGGAATGGTATGGGTTTTGATTAATTATAGATTTTAACAGAAAAATATAAGCTTAAGCCAGGCACTGTGGTACACACCTGTTATCCCTGTGACTTGGCGTGATGTAGGAGGATGGAGAATTTGAGGCCAGAGGCAGGTTGCCTCTGTCGGGTTGTGTCTCAAAAATTAAATGAAAGGAAAAGGAAAAATTTAAAAAAAAAAAAAAAAAAAGGAAAAGGTAAGTCTAGGCCTGTTTGGAGAGTTAAAGGTGATTGCTGTTAGAAGTCAGATAAATAGCTTACATTAGAAGCATCATTTGGTGTAGGGAACCTCAATCATCATAACTATAGATGTAAATGTTAAGAGAGAGATGAGGAAATGAAAACTAAAGGCAATAGAAAATGTTAAGAATAAGACCAGTAATATTGTTTATCACAGCAAAAGTTAATGACTAAAATTCTCTATTATTAGAAGAGGAGGAAATAAAATCAAAGTAAAAAGAAGGATTGTGCATCTTCATAATTAAAGGACACTGGAGGCACTTTGAGGAGGCTCCTGCTAGTGGGATTCCAGCCATATGTCCTTCTCGAAGGTGGGAGGGGACCTTATTCTGCCCCTCTCGTAGGTGACTGGCATGAAAATTGCTCATTCTGAAATGTGTTTAGAGGCATCTACCAAGTATTATCAGGAGGAACTTGGGGTTAATTCTTGCTTACAGAAAAATGCTGCTAATAAGGTAGGAAGGGTGAGCAACTGAACTAGAAATTCCACTATCCTTGCCTGAGTTCATAGTCGTTTTAGTGGGACTCACTAACTCCTTGTATTTCTGGTTGAAAATATCATAGCCCTGCATCTAGGAAAGAACCCTCTTTTTGGTTATTGAGGTTCTCCAGAGAAGCAGAACCCATATGGACTGTGTGTGTGTGTATGAGTGAGGACTTATTTTAAGGAATTGGCTCATGCATTTGTGGGGGCCAGTAAGTCTGGAATCTGCAAGGCAGGCCAGCAGAAAAGAGCTGACACCTCACCTCGGGAGCAAAGGCTCCCCTCCTCTCCCTGGGGTGGGAGTTGCCTGACACAGCATCATGAGGGCAATTTGCTTTACTCACAGAAGGTGCCAAAAAGGTATACACATTTTATTAAGAAAGGAAAAACTATTACAAATTTAATACTCAGTGTATGCCAAGAACAAAAGATGAATATGAATCATGCTTGACTTCTGCAATTACAAGAGGAGCTTAAAGTGGATACCATAGCAGAAGCAAGACTTGTTGCTCTGCGAGATCTCCAGGATCTTCGCTTGTGCACATCACACACAGGACCATGTGTCTCAGACGTACCACAGATGCGTTCAGTTGTCAGGTGTGTTGCAGGTTCTGTTGCACCCTCACACCTGTGGCGGTGTACTTTCACAGTGTTCTTGAATTTCAAATACGGGTTCAAAATGTTAGTATGCTCCTCGAATTACAGCCTTGTTTCCGCCATATTCTTTGACTGCCCTGCCTGACACACGGTGGTGCTAGCATTCATTCAATTAACGCCATATTTTGAGCTAACATTATACTACATATTGCTACCATAATTCGATTCAACTTTGAAAAGTATCACATAGATAACATCTCTTCAAATGTATGTACGTTTTTTGGCACCCCAGGTAATGTGCGGATTTACCTGATAATTACAGCCAAAAAATACCTTCACAGTGACATCTAGACATCTCAGTACGGTAACACGTAAAATGAGTCACACTGGTGAGAGTGCTCTATTTGTTTATAATTTTGGTAGCAGTGATGGAATGTCTGTAAATTATAGGATTATACATGTGATTGACTCCTTCCCTCTGTTGAGGTCTGGTAACCTTCCTTTGCTCTAAGCGTAAACAAAGCCTTGTCATCATATTGAGAGGGATCATTGAGACTTTTGCCTAAAAGTCAAAGGAAGCTATGTAATTGTCGGCTTGAAGAAAAAAAGTAGTACTGAGAAGGATTCCTGTCTTCCAAAAGAGAAATAGAATCTCCTTCGCCAGCTATTTCCATTGCATATTGCTAGGGATTAGGAAAATGTCTAGAAATCTTATCTTTTGGATCTGAGTGTTATTACTAGTTATGAGTTACAGACTTGATAGTGTTTTATATAAGGGTTTTTCCTTTCCATTAACTTTTAAGATTGCTCTCTCTCTGTGTTTGCATGTGCCTGTTAGGTATTGAATGCAGAGTCTTATTTTTAAGTTGATACGTGTTGGTTTCTTATTGTTAGCATTATTTAGCTCTTTGCTTCTCCTTTCTCCATCTAATGTGAGGTGATATACTGTTGTCCCTGGTTTTGTAGGGAATCAGCCTCCTTATTCTACTTTACATATTTTTTTTCTCTTTTTTTTTTTTTTTTTTTTTTTTTTTTTTTTTTTTTTTTTTTTTTTTTTTTTTTTTTTTTTTTTTTTTTTTTTTTTTTTTTTTTTTGAGAGTTGTGTTAAATCTGTGATGTCAGGATGGATGACAGTTAAACACAATTGACCTTTGAACTATGGTAGTTTGAACTGTATGGATCCATTTATACCTAGGTTCTTTGGAGGGAGATTGAGACAATTAAAAAATACTTGCAGATAAATGTCAGAGCCAAGAAATTGGGAAGAAGGTATGCCACAAAAAGATGAAATATAGTAAATAATAGTCTATTTCATTATTTTCTATCATAAAACACACATTTGTTGTAAAAAGGTAAAATGCATCAGAACTTGGGCACACAATCATGTAAAGAACTGTGCCTGGCACTGTCCTCAGGGAAATGTAAATAGATGTTAAGATGCAGCATTCAATCACTGGTGTGTGCAGTTAACTATAGTGCACACTGTACTGCTGGAGGGACCTTATGGTCACCTTCTGTGGCGGTTGGAGTGAGCTGCTGCTCACTCCAGGTATTGCAAGTACTACTGAAATCACGCCTGCAGCTGTAGCCATGTGGCATCTGATCCCGTCAGATCTCGGAAGCTAAGCAGGGTCGGGTCTGGTTAGTATCTGGATGGGAGACCGCCTGGGAACACCAGAAGCTGTAGGCTTGGGAGAAGGACCTGGCAAACCCCTCCCAAAAATCAATCTGACATTGAAAACCCTATGAACAGCAGAAAAACACTGACAATAGTGTTTCCCCTGTTGTACAGAGGGTCGCTATGAGTCGGATACCGACTCGACAGCACCTAACAACAACAACAACAACAACTGAAATCACTGTGTGACTTTTTACAGGAGTAGTTGTTAGGTGCCTTCCAGTCGGATCTGACTCACAGTGACACTGTGTACAGCAGAACGAAACACTCCCCAACACTGTGCCATGCCTGGTGCTTCTCTGCAATTTGTAGGTTTTTTGATGGCTGATTGTTTGGGGAGTAGGCTGCCAAGGCCTCCTGTTTTTGCGGTGCTGGGGATCGAACCCAGAGGTTCAGAGAGCACAGAGCAACACTCTACCTACTGACTTATCACAGTAAAAAGTGACCTATGGTTTTGCATATTTTTCACTGTATATATATGTACAAAAAATATGTTAATTGACTGTTATTTGTGAAGCTTCTGGTTGATAGCAGGCTGTTAGCTCCTAAGTGGGGATTTTTGACTGCACCTGGAGTTAGCACCCCTACCACTGCTGCTCCGTTCAAGGGCCAGCTGTGTTCTGTTCTCTTTCCCCCACCATTTGTGCTGCAGGTCAGTACAACTGTTGCTTTGGTCAGTCCTGGGCCAGCGCCTCTCCATGAGTCCTTGATTATTTGAAGCTCATGGAGCTGTAACTTCTTCAGGAAACATTTATGAGAAGAGGATTCCCTGCGCTCTCACGTGTCCATAATGGTTTTATCTGTGTCCTTTATACGTGAAGGTCAGCACACAATTCCTAGCTGATTATAAAATCTTTGGTTCACATTTTCTTTTCCCTAAGCTACTACCCCATTATATTCTGGCATAAAGCATTACTGCCCAAATCTGATTTTCTTTACTTTACACATGATTTGGTCCTTTTAGCCTAGATGCCCAATGGGTGTTGTTTTCTTTAAAATCCTTGTAATGGGATATACCTCAGCAGTCACTCTTTGTCTCATTTCCCAGGGGGTACATTTGTTCACTTGTTTGTGTTTTATTTTAGGAACGTTTTCTTGGATTAGTTTCAGTACTTTTTTCTGGGTCTTTGATTTTAAGTTGTAGGCACTTCTGTCATAAAGATGTTACACCTGTCACTGTCTCTTAATTTATGTTTTAGACTCATTTGTCTCTTTTTCACTATTTCCCTTATGTTCTCCCAAAAGATCATTTCTGATATTCTTGTAGTTTAGTCTTGTCTAAAAATGTTATTTCAAATTGCCGCTTATTTCTTTACATCATGTGATTTTTCTCATGTCGTGTCTTGTCTAGGTAATTTCTGAGCTTTTCACTTTCTGTAATGCAGTTCTTTATCAGGGGTGTCCAGAGAAACAGAGCCAGTGGGAGATAGATAAAATGAAGGGATGTTTATTATGTGGAGCTGGCTCCTGTGATATGGAGGCAGAGAAGTTCCGTAGACCACTGCCGGCAAGCTGGAGACCCAGGAAAGTTGCTGGTGTCCCTCAGTCCAAGTGCAAAGGCCTGGCACAAGCCCAGGCCAAGGGCAAAAGACTGGTGTTCTAGTTCAGGTGGGCTTGCAGGAAGAAAATTGGGGTGAATTCCTCCTTCCTCTACCTTTCATTCTGTTCAGGCTTCTCCCAGATTGCATGATACAGGTCTATGCTGGTGAGGACAGATCTGTACTCAGTCCATGGATTCAAACGCGGAACAGCCTCACAGAAACAAGAGTTTAATCTCGGTCCCCCGGGGCACAGTCAAGCCAGCCCCTAAAATCAGTCATCACAGTTCCTACTTCATGGATTCTGTGTGCTTAATGCTGGATAACGGAGTCTTAACTGCTTCATGGTCATATTTTTCTGGCCTGCCTCTGCCAATGAGAACTCCAGTCAAGAGCGTTCCTTTCTTTCCTCCTTTCTATGCAAGTGAGAAGGGGTGAGCTGATTCCAGGATTTGTTCAGTGGCTTCAGAGCTCTGAGGCTGCCCTTGCTATTTTCCTCTGGCATATTTAAAACAATACACCTCCCATAGCCATGTCTGTCATCTTTTTGAAATCTGCCTCTCTCAGGCCTTCCTGTGCCCTAAGGTCAAACCCTGCTCAATTAGGATCTCATTCCCAATGGGGTGTCCCTAGGGCAGGGTTCTGCCTATGGGAAGGGAGATGTGCCAGTGTTTGCCAAGCCCTGAGGGCAGAAGCAGCCCCAGGACTTTCTGGCCTTACAGTCCTGCACTTACCCTTGTGACCCCCTTACTCAGTCTCCCTGCATTGGCTGAGTTCTTCACTCCCTCTTGGGGTAAGTACTTCTTATCAGCACTGATGTCCCCCCTCATGTTTCTAAGAGACCTCTTTTGCCATCCCTCCAGGACCTCTGACTTGGCTTTGTGGAACTGGTCCATAACAAGTTACTCCTGGGTAGACTGTAGATCATTATAGTTTTAAACATTGTAACCTACAATAAATTATTATTTTATAAAGCTTACTTGTTATATACCAAGTGTTAATCACTTCTGTTCATGGTACACCGAATGAGAGCTTCATACTTGGAGAAGGAAATTCTTTTCAGTTCCTTTTCATTCTTGGCATTATCAACATCTGTCAGGTTGGGTTGCTTTTGGCCTTCAGTTTGCATCCAAGCCAAGTCTTGTCCCTTGTCCTTAGATTTCTGGGTGAAATAAAGATCTTTTCCTAATATCAGGAGCCACTGTAGTATTTGCATGTATAATATGTAAATGTTTGAATTGCTATTTGTATAGAAACAGTGTAGTTTGATATTGCTGAAATAATATTAGTATTTGTTGTAAATTCAAGTGTATAAGATTATGTGTCTCCTGGAGAAGTAATGGTATAACACACTGATACATGCCAGCTTGGACCAGGCTAAGTCAATATTAAATATCTTGTTTATTAATATTTAAGCTGCTAGTTGTAGAATTATTAGTGTACTAGAATGAGCAAAATTGAATAGTCATGTATTTCTTTTTGACTTAAAATGGATTCCTACCTATCCGGTACGTGGCAAGCGTAGTTTCTGGTATAAAGTATTTCACGCGGTCAGCCCTTCTATTTCGTTAACTCGGGAAACCCTGAGTTGATTGGATTAAAGGAAACGCAGTTGAAAAACTGGTGCTTACGAGTAGGGCTTATGTTCTTCCTCTACATGGTTCAGATGCCCAGCAGGCTTCTGTTACTAATTGGAGTCTCCTGAAGCAGGAGTATGGCAAATAGGAGTTTCTTTTTGTTTTGGTGGTAAGGTTTCAATAAATAGCCCAGGCTAGCCTCAGACTCTCCATCCTCCTGCCTCTGCTTCTGAGTGTTGAGATTGGGCTGATGCGCAGCCCACAGATAGGAGTTCGCGCATGCCTTAGGATCATCTGTAGCAAGAGCATGCCAGTGATGGTTGTGCTGGTTGAGCCGTGCACACTTGTGAGATAATTATTGCCCTGTGTGTGTGTGAATGCAGAAAACACCGGAGCAGTGTGGGGCCGAGCAAGCCTGTGTCCCAGCCCCGGCGGAACATCGTAGGCTGCAGGATCCAACATGGGTGGAGAGAGGGCAACGGCCCTGTCACCCAGTGGAAGGGGACCGTCCTGGACCAGGTGCCCGTAAATCCTTCTTTGTATCTTATCAAGTACGATGGATTTGACTGTGTTTATGGACTAGAACTTAATAAAGATGAAAGAGTTTCTGCACTTGAAGTCCTACCTGATAGAGTTGGTAAGTTTTTTTTTTTAATTATTTGCATATTATTACTTTAAAAGTGATTGAAATGGATGCTTTTTGATTATCCTTTTACATTACTGGCATTTTTACTTCTGATGGAATGTAAGAATTCCTGATAAACATTTAAATGAGTCATCTCCACCTACAAAAGTGGATCCAGAACAGATGTTCTGAAACCACAGTTTAAAAGAATTGCAAAAGATACAAAGATGTATAAAAATGTTCTCCCAGAAGTTGGTTATTTCTAACATATGGTGGTTTTTAACATTTTTGCTTACTATTATCTGGACTCTGCTGGGTGAGATTATCATTGGCTCAGATATCCTGTGTGTTGATTTCATCAGATACTATAGCTAAAAGAAAGCCTAATAAGCATTTATTTTAGGATCTTTGTATGAAGTATGTCTTATATTTTGTATTTTGTACTTTGAGCCAAAAGTAGGCAACCAAGGCTGAACTTAACGTTTGTTTGAAGAATATTTGTGAACTTGAATAGTTCTTTTATTTTATGTAATACAGTATCAGTTTTGCCTTGCAGATATTTCTTAAGGCATGAAATAATAATTAATGATTTTACTTTTAAATAGTGTGGATATGCCCAGTTTAATGTGACTTTCTTAAGAGTATTTATTTTTAAATGTTTTATTACAGCAGCACTGCTATTGCTTAAAATACCAATTTATACTTTTACAGTCGTCTTTAAAAGTCTGTGGCATTAAAACATAAAGCTTCAGCAGATCTGGACTAGGAGAGTAGGAATTGGGAGATCAGGTTGTCAAGGAAGAAACCAGCTTAGTCCCCTCTATTTGCCTTTCTTCTGACTGTTCCATTGTTCCTGGTGTAAGAGTTTGCCCCAACAAGTTAAATCATTGCAATAGCAGCAAATTATTTTGTTAATCTTCCTTTTAGATATCAAATGCTAAGTTTTTCCTCATCCTATATAAGCGTAGTTCAGTTTTCATAAATCTTTTCTGAAATTTAAGTCATTTACATTACATTTACTGTTTTTGAGACTGAGTCTCACTTATGTTGCTCAGGCTGATCTCCAGCTCTTAAGGTCAAGCACTCCTTCGGTCTCAGCCTCCTGAGTAACTGGGACTAGAGGTGTTTGCCACCACGCCAAGCTTTCAGCTATTCTTAAGTGTGACTGAATTCTTGTCTTGCTTCTTGAGTGTACATCCTGCATTTTTTCTTGATCTTGACAACCATCTTTCCGTCATTAGAAACTAACATATTTAAGACACTTACTTGCAGAACTTAAAAAGATTATCTAAATACTTTATACCACTTATTTGTGCTAAATAACTGTGTGGTTTCTGACCCAGAGTTTTTGTCTGCGCCCCATCTAGGGCCAGGCTGCCAGCTCACTTGAGCTTTGCCTCATATTGCTGCATGACTTGAGTTCATCAGTCCTTTTCTCAGCATTGGACTTAATATATAGGCAATGGGATCAAGGATTACATAATACTGTTCTTTGTAGTTTTGGGTTGTCCAGGTTCCATCAGTAGATGTAGGTTGCTGTTCTAAACTGTAAAGCAGTTTGAAGAGGAATCCAGTTGCCTCTGTACAAATCAGCAGTGTATTGTGTGCCTCATTCAGCGTGGTACACAAATCTAAAACGTTATATGCCTTTTGTATTCTATGTAGGAAGAAAATAGTCTTCCCTAAGTTGCCTCAAATGGTACATTGGACTGTAATTATAATTATGTTTTCTGTGATCTAAAGGTGGAGAAAGTAAGCTAATCAGCATAAAAAGCATGCGATGACAGAGTAGTGGTTCCCAAGGCAAGATTGGCGGGGGGGGGGGGGGGGGGGGGGGTTTCCCTGAAGCCCATTCAGGAAGTTTGCAAGGTTGAAATTATTTTCATAATTTAGGATAGAATTTGCCCCCTTCATTCTCATTTTTTCACAGTTGCACAGTGGGGTTTCTCACTATCTATCTGGAATATCTGTTTAGCTCACTAAACACATATGAGCAAAGCATGATGTTATAAAATCATCCATTTGGCTACCCATGGTGCCTCATAAGTGTTATCATAGGGTTTGTCTTTCTGTAACTGATCTATTTCACACAGCATAATATACTCAAGGTCCATCCATGTAGGAGCGTATGACAGGATTTCCTTCCCTTTTAAGGCTGAAAGTAATTTTCCAGTGTATATACACCACATTTTGATTATCCATTCCCCCACTGACAGACTTTTGGGTTGCTTCCACTTCTTAGTGATATGTAAAATTGTGTAAGTATATAAGATTGTGAATAGTGCTGCTATGGACAGGGGTGTGCAAATACTTTTTTGAAACCCTCCTTTGAATCCTTTTAGGCGTATACCCAGAAGGAGGGTTGCCTGATCGTATGGTAATTCTCATTTGAATTTTTCAAATGGATCTTTCATACTGCTGCTTCCACAGTTGTATCATTTTACAATCCCACCAACAGTGCACAAGGTTCTGATTCTCCATCTCTTTGCCAGCATTTGTTTCCTTTCTTCTTCCTCTTTTTCTTTTTTTCTTCTTGGTTAGTATCATGCTAATGGGTGTAAGGTAATAATACCTCATTGTGGTTTTGATTTGCAGTTAACATTGCCGAATATCTCTAAGATGCTTTTTAACCATTTGTATTGTCTTCAGGGAAATGTCTCTTCAAGTTCTTTGGTCATTTTTTAAATCAGATTGTTTCTTAAGTTGTTGGAGTTCTTTATGTATTCTGGAGACGTGAGTTTTAATATAACAGTATGACAAGTTTATTGATAATTGTTTCTGATTCTGTGTTGCAGTTGCAGCTAATGGTTAAGGAGCTACTACTAGTCAACTTTTGAGGTAGTTTTGTAGAAGAGTATCTAGAATTATTTGAAAGACATGTAGAGAGTATTCTTTTTCAACAACATACCATTGTGAGGTTGGATTTTATACATTAACTAAAAGAACAGATCATAACAGGTTGAATGTCAAGGCGGATAAGAGAATCATGTTGTTATTTTTAAAGCTTAGATGTTAAGAGATTTGCAGAAATGCAGAATTATATCACTTGTCCTAAATTTTTTGTTAGAAAAGTTATTTTTCATTTAAAATACTTAGATATTTGAAAATAACTTTAAATTTATCATTTTCTAAAACACTGATAGATATAATCCATATAAACAAATGCTCTTTTTAGGTCCTCAGTGAGTATAAAACAGTATTGAGATCTGCTAGCATGAAGAGACCAGTGAGGTGGTTGGTTGTCTTTGTCATGCAGAGGGGAATTCTGTATAATTTCTGATTATTTCTGCGTATATAGGGGCTGGGATTTAGCTCAGTTGGTAGAGTGCCACTCTGCAGTCTCTGAGGTCCTGGGTTTGATTCCCAGCACCGCAAATATGGGAGAAGGACATGTCAAGCCACTCCTGGGGCAACCCCAAAACAATCAGCCATTTAAAACCCTGTAAGGGACATATGAGTCAGACAACGGCTGGATGGCACCTAACAACAACAACAACTGCATATGTAAGCAAACACCATCACACACATTTGGGTATCCTGATTAAATTGAATACCAATATATTTATCAAGAACATTTAATTTTTGTTTTGATCTTATTGAACAGAAGTAGAAATAAAATAAAAGTACTAACCTATTTGGGGGACTGGGGTTTAGCTCAGTAAAGAGAGTGCTACTCTGCACTGTCTGAGGACTGGCATTTGATCCCCAGCACCGCACAAACTGGAGAGGAATGTGGCAATCCACTCCCAAAGGGATCCTGAAATAATCAGCTATTGAAAACCCTGTGAAGGTCACTATGAGTTGGATCCTACTTGAAAGCACCTAAGAACAATAACCACCTATTTTTGAAGACAGTTGTCTAAAAAATTTGAGGTCTGGAGAAGCCTTAAGTGCAGTAGGATCCCCCATAATTTTCCCAGTTTAAAAAGTGAAGCTGGTGGGGTTTTTTTACCTGTGTTTTAAAAAAATTACACAGTAGGTCTAGGAGTGTTTATGAACCATTAGGGGGACCTGTACGCTCAGTCACATGGGCCACTGATTAAATCATACAACAAACATTGAACTGTGCTCTAAGGATTAGAAGGAGAAGGCCTCTGCTGTCATGGGAGAGACAATGTCTTAAGTATTAAGTAAACGATACCTAAAACAAGACAACTTTATATGACAGGTAATGTTACTAACAAATGAGATTGCATAATATGATTAGGATCAGTAGGGTTGTTTTTGCCTGGGTGGAGTGCCCCTAAGAGGGGACTTACTGTGGAAGGAGCCAGACTCCTTGAAGGGGTAGAGAAGAGTGTTCCAAGGAGAGCACATCCTGATAAATGAGAGGAGCAACTGGGTCACCCAGGAGGAGAGTAGGAATGGAGAGACTAAGGTATGGGCAGCAACAAGGAAGGTGGGAAAACCTGCAGGCAGAGGCAAGGAGGCTGGTGGTCTGGGGATGTCTTAAATGCTGCAATCTGATACAAACATCACAATGATCACTTTGGTTGATATGGAGAATAGATTGTAGGCATCAGAATAAAACCTGTGTCTTCACAGAACACGGAATAAGGTTGATGAGAAATAAACTATCAGTTTCTTTTAAAACAACAAAAATCACGTATATCTCAAGTAGGTTAATTTCTTAGTAGGTGTTTTGTTGATATGAAAAGTAGCAAGGTGAACTGTATGGGAACTCTTTTTACACTTGTGCTGTAGTGTGTGGTTATCTCAGACTTTAACTGTTAAGTAAACAGTAACAAAAACATCTTAGACCTTGGATGAAGTTAAAGTTGTGATTTAGGTACAATACCAAGAGCAGACGAGTCCAGACAAATGAAAAGAAACGTACAGATTCTTCTCAGTTACTACTTGGCTTGAGCCAAACTCCTTCCTGTTTAATCCATCTCTGTGCTGGGCACTGGTGGTTGGTTTGGTGGTTGTACTTCTTAAGGCTGTGCTGGTGATTCTCGTGTTCACCAATATATTTTCACGAACAAAATTTCAGCTAGTCTCCTTTAATAAATTCAGTCTTTGAAGTAAATAGTGGAAATTCACTGAAGCCTTTTGCCAACCTCTTGTTTTTTTTTTTTTTTTTTAATTCCCAGCAACGTCTCGAATCAGCGATGCACACTTAGCAGACACAATGATTGGCAAAGCGGTGGAACATATGTTTGAGACGGAGGATGGCTCTAAAGATGAGTGGAGGGGAATGGTCTTAGCACGGGCACCTGTCATGAACACGTGGTTTTACATCACCTATGAGAAAGACCCTGTCTTGTACATGTACCAACTCCTAGATGATTACAAAGAAGGCGACCTTCGCATCATGCCCGATTCCAGTAAGTCTGTATTGGCAACTTTTATTTTTGACAATTTAAAAGGAATTTGGATTTTAATGAAGATGTGTGACTATTTTGCAGATGTATTTTTTATTTTTGGATATGTGATTATTCCTTCAATTCTGCAGACATAGGCTGTACAGTTTTTCACCTTCTTGTCCTAAGTTTTAGATACGAAAATGGTAGTGACTTTGGTTTCTGTAATGAAGATAATTTTAAAATGATTAGTATTACTATTATTTAAAAATATACAAAGGTATGGTAATAGTAAAATAAATTCATTCCACCCAGCTTTAACTGTTACCACATTGCCAATCTAATGTCTTCCTTAGCTGAATTATTTTGAAGCGAATCCTAAACATTGATGAAGTTACCTATATAAATATTTGAACTTCAGAGAATATTGATTTCAGAAAACGGTTAATTGGGGGCCCAGGATATCGCTTGGTTATGGAAGACTTGCCCGTGAGAGCATTCATTAGCAACAGACTGCAGTGTGAATGTTTAGATGGACAACTTAGCCGCTTTTATAAGTAATCTCAGGTAATTTAAATTCATGTGGGAAAGTAGAAAAGTGTGTGTGTGACTGGTTTTTATTGAACTTGGTTTTAAAAACAAAACAGGTTTTTTTTTGTGTGATATGATTCCGATACCATATAGTTAGCCCATTTAAAGTGTACAATTCAGTGGTTTTTAGTATACTCACAGATACATGCGGTGCTTATAGCAGTTTCAGAACAGTTTCTTCATGTCAGGAAGAGCCACCTGTCTTTTAGTTATCACTCCCTTATCTCTCTACCCCCTTGTCACATACCTGAGCAACCAGTAATTTATTTTCTGTTTTGATTTTCCTGCTGTGGACTTTCACATGAGTGGATTATACAGTGCAGGGTCTTTTGTGATTTGTTCTTCTTCACGTAGCCTGTTTTCAAGGCTTCATCTCTTTTGAAATGTGTAACTTCATTCCTTTTAATGACCAAATATGGTTCCACTGTATGGATAATAGTCCATCTTGTTTATTCATTCATCCATGGATGGATGTTTGGGTTGCTTCCATCCTTTGGTTATTATGAATATTGCTGCTATAAACATTTGTGTCCGAGATTCCGTGTGGACATTTGTTTCCATTTCTCTTAGGTATGTGGGTAGGAGTGGAATTGCTTGGTCATAACAGTAACTGTGGGTTTAATCAGATCAACTGCCAGCCTGATTTTCAAAATGGCTGTACTGTTTTACATTCCCACCAACAGTGTATGAACGTGATTTTCTCCACAACTTCACCAACATTTGCTGTTACCTATTCTAGCAATCCTCTTAGTGAGTATGAAGTAGTATATCATTGTAGTTTTGGTTTTTATTTCCCTGATGACAAATGATGGCAAGAAAGTGATCTTTTTGTGTACTTACTGGACCTTTGTGTATCATCTTTGGCGAAATGTCTATTCAGATCCCTTGCCTATTATTTTTGTTTGTTTTGTTTGTTTTTGGAACTTGGGGGTTGAACCCTGGACCTCACACATACTTTGCAAGTAAGTGCTCTTCTTCTGGGCTACACCCCCAGCCAATTATTTACTGTTTGTCTTGAGACATGGCTTTGCTAAGTTATACACAGGCTGCCTCTGGCCTCCCACCTGTAGTCCTCTTGCCTCTGCCTCCTGAGTTGTTGAGATTACAGGTATGAGCCATCACACCTGCCCCCTACCTGTTTTTTTAATTGAGTTAGGTACCTTTTGTTATTGGGTTGTGAGAGTCAATATTCCACATATAAATTCTTTATCAGATATTTGCTTTTCAAGTGCCCAATATGTGAGTAGTTTTCTCACTTTCTTGGTGGTAACCTTTTTTTCAGGGGTATGGCTTGTGCTGGGGGTTGAACCTAGGGCCTTTTGCATGCTAGGTAAGAACTCTACCACTGAGTCACAGCCCCAGCCTTGATTGATAATCTTTGAGGCACATAAGTTTTTAACTTTTAGGTCGAATTTACCATTTTTTTTTCTTTTGTTGTATGTGCTTTTTGGTGTCACACCCAAGAAGTTCTTGCCATATCCATGGTCATGGAGATTTATCTGTATATTTTCTTCTAGATTCTTTTGTTTCCTTTCAGTACTTGGGGGTTGAACCCAGGGCCTTACACATACTTTGCAAGTTCTCTACCACTGTGCTGTACCCCCAGCCCATTTTTTTTGCTTTTTATTTGGAGCCAGAAAGAATCTTGACTAAATTACTCAGGTTGCCTCTAGCTGCGAATCTAGCGATCTTCCCTGGCTCCTCTTCCTGAGTTGCTGGGATTATATGCGTGCACCATTGTGCCTGGCCTCTTCTTGAGTTCTTACAGTTTTATACATTTTGAAGTAATAGTTGTTTGTGATGAGGGAAGCATTCAACCTCATTCTTTTGCATGTAGCTATCCTCTTGTCTGAGCACCATTTTCTGAAGACTGTTCTTTTCTCCACGGAATGATTTTGGCACTATTGTTGAACATCGATTGACCATGGCTCTATGAGTATATTTCTGGATTCTCAGTTCTGTTCCACTTGTCTGTATGTCTTGCCATTATGTCACTCCCATACTGTCCTCATTACATTGCTTTGTAATAAGCTTTGAAATCAGCATGTGTGAGTCCTCCTTTGTTCATTTTCAGATCTCTTTGGCCTTTCTGGTTTCCTTGCAATTCCGTATGAATTTTGAAATCAAATCAACTTGGTAATTTCTGTAAAGAAGTTGCAGGGATTCTGGTAGGGATTATGTTGAATCAGTTTTCAGAGGACTGCCATCTTTAACAGTGTTAACAAATCTTAAGATTTCTGATCCATGAGCATGGATTTTTTTCATTTACTGAGATCTTTGTTTTCTTTCAATGATATTTTCCAGTTTTCAGAGAGTAAGCATTGCATTTCTTTTGCTAAAATTTCATCTAAGTATTTTATTGTTTTTGATTCTATTGTAAATGGAATTGTTTTCTTGCTGCCATTTTTTTACTTTTTTGAGACAGGGTCTTGCTAAGTTACACAGACTGCCTCTGGTCTCCAATTTGTGATCCTCCTACCTCCGCCTCCCAGGCCACTGGGATTACAGGCGTGTGCCACCACACCCGGCTTGATGCCATTTTTTGATAAGTCCGTTTGATAAGTCCGTTCTTTCTTTTTCCTACTCCTTCACCTTGCTTTCTTGATTTTCTTTTTCTTTTTCTTTTTTTTTGTTTTTTAAAGACAGGCTGGCCCCCAGCTGATAATCCTCCTGCTTCAGCCTTCCTTGTTACCACCATGTTTAGCTAAGTGTATCTTCTTTTAATGACTCTGCACTCCTTGCTCATGCATGTGGATCCCTGGCCTTGGACACATGCGACTAACAGACACACCATGTGTTAAAAGAGTGACAGTCATCTCTATTCCTTTTGTTTTATTCTGTTTTAAAGCTGTTCTTACGAAGAAGCTAGCTAATGAACTTACTGATAGGCTCATCTGGCCTTGAATTTTACTACTTTTTTTTTTTTTTTTAATCATTTGTGTCCATTTGTTACAAAGGAATAATAATGGAAAGTTTTCTTTTTTAAACTGGGGCATCAAACCCAGGTCCTCACGCATGTTAGGCAAGTGCTCTACCACTGAGCTGCACCCCCAGCCCCCTTTTTATTTTTGTTTTTATTTTGAGATGGGGTCTTGTTAGTTGGGCAGGCTGCCTCTGGCCTCAAAACTTGGCATCTTCCTGCCTCACACACTCAGGTAGCTGGGATTACAGGGATGTTCCACAGCACCCATCAGGAAATTGTTTTATACTTGGGAATTTAATTATCCTGAGAACATTCCTTAAAAGCATTTCTCCATCCTGCATGAAGTTCATTTTCAACATTTTTGTGGAGAAAGGTACATTCAAAGCAAGTACTGTTAACCTATTAATAGAAAGTATCAGGTCATTTGTATATATTCTGTCTCCTTTCCTACTGCTGCTGCTTGATCTTCTCACTCCTTACAACTACTGAATGTTTCATGAGTGGTGTGGAAGGTTATTTACAGTGATGGTGTATCTGGTATAACAAGTTCTGAAATTATTTGAGTCCCAGCTCTGTTGCTGATTAATTCCCTCAGTAGAAGTTCCTGATTTTCTCGAGTGACAGTAAGTTCATGTGCTGTCATATATTCGGAAGTTCTTTGTAAACTTGAAGTTTCCACGAAAGTATGGCAGTAAAATGATGCTGCGTGAGGGAAGAGATTTTATTTCATTTTTATATTTTTTAAAATTTTTTTGAGGCAGGTTCTCACTAGTTAGCCCAGGCTGGCCTGGAGCTCATGATCCTCCTGCCTCAGCCTTCCAAGTGCAAGGATTATAGGCATGTGCCACCAAGCCCAGCCTATGGAAGAGAATTTTTGAAGAAAAGAGACCGGTTTAGATTTTTTGCTTCACTGTTTAAAAGAACTTACTGTGTGTAGGTATTTAATTTGTAATGTATGAATTTGTGCTGGTGATCAGAATAGCAGTTTTTGGATTGTCATTCAATGAGATAACTTATTATAATCAAAAAGATAAACTTGTTAATGTAAAATACATTATATGGTCCAAACTAGGCTACTTGTGAGAGTAAGCTGATACACTGCTACTAATTGCCAGGATAATAGACTCCCTTAGGCAGTGGAGCCATCTGGTTGCCCCACCTAAAGATCATCTGCTCCCATAAGGAAAAGAGCTTTGAGTTACTCAGAACCTATAAGAAGTTTCTTAAAATAGAATTGTGACTGCCTTGCATGCAGCCCTCCCGATTTGTTTTTATTGTCTGTGGTGATGGCTTGCTGTCGTTTCCTAGAGGTCATGGGGCCCTACTTTCCATGGGGCACTTGTAGTTGGAATAGGTGCTGGGCAGTCTTCACACATTCTGTTGTGCTCCGTCTGGGGCTGAGGTTCATCCAGCACAGATTTTTAAATCATGAGGAGTTTATTTTATTTTGAAACTAGATAGGATGATGATGTGGAATGCATGATGTTTTGAGGGGAAGTATTAAACATTCAGAGTAAAACGAATAGTACCTAAACATTTTAAGTGAGTAGCATATTCTCAGTAATCCCTGAAGCAATTGAGCAATTGTCTGCTTTGAAATTTTATTTCAAAGTCATTCAAACTTATTTTTAGGGAATTACACCTGTAATTTAACATGAACCCTAATTTTTAAAATTGTTCACATATCTTTCTAGATGGAATCAGCAATCTGCTTTGGAAGTGGTGTTTTATTGGAACACAGCACACCCACTCGTTCTGTATTGTTCTTGTCAGCTTTCCTGCTGCAGTTGCAGAGTGAAGTGGTTAGGGACACTGAACATAGGGCCTTCAAGCCTTAAATTTGCTATGTGGCCCTTTAAGGAACAGTTGATGAATGATCATGATGAATTCAGGATATTTAATACACACACACACACACACACACACGCACGCACGCACACACACATTTATTTATTTATTTATTAGGGGTTGAACCCAGGGCTTGTGTACACTAGGCAAGTGCTCTACCAGTGAGTGGCACCTCAGCCTTTTTTAGGTTTTATTTGATTTTATTTATTCATTTATTTTTTGTGGTATTGGGAGTTGAACCCAGGGCCTCGCGCTTGCATGCTTTGCAAGTGCTGGACCACTGAGCTGCACCTCTGGCCCATTTCTTTTACTTTTTTTTTTTTTTTTTTGAGACAGGGTCTCGCTAAATTTCCCAGACTGCCTCTGTTCTTGAACTTAAGATCCTCCTGCCTCTACCTCCCAAGCCGCCGCGATTACAGGCATGCTCCACTGCACCTGGCTAACCCTTTTTTAGTTTTGAGACAGGGTGTCTGTCACTTAAGTAGGGCAGGATGCCCCTGGCCTTTAACTCTCAATCCTCCTGGCTTAGCCTTCTGAGTCGCTGGAATTATCTGCATGCACCACAGCACCTGGCTAATTATTGTTAAACATGATTGTATCTAAAAGTTGATCTGATTTTTTTCCCTCCTTCTTCTTTTAAATGCAGATGATTCACCTCCAGCAGAAAGGGAACCAGGAGAAGTTGTGGACAGCCTGGTAGGCAAACAAGTGGAATATGCCAAAGAAGATGGCTCCAAAAGGACTGGCATGGTCATTCATCAAGTAGAAGCCAAACCATCCGTCTATTTCATCAAGTTTGATGATGATTTCCATATTTATGTCTACGATTTGGTGAAAACATCCTAGATGGCATCACGAACTTTGCCAAATTTGTGGAACTATTAAATGTATAATTTGTAGACATAAAGACTCGATTGCTTTCCAGTTTAATGAAAGCTTAAATGTCCCTGCGAACCCACAATCTCTGCCAGCAGAACTGGTTTTGTCTGAACAGTACAGCTTGATGTGAACACAGAGCATTGTGTAAGAACTTCTTCCTCTTACAAGAAGTCTGTCTGTTGGGAGGGGAGGTACAGGCAAGTTTGGTAAAAGTTAAGCTAGTATCATAGTCATTTAAATCTGAATAGATCTTAACTGTTTTCCCCTTCACTCTAACACTGTCTTATTCTGCTGCCACAATGCAAGCATAGTTTGTTATTTTTGTTATTGCCTTTTTTGATAGATATGTATCTATATCGACCTGTCTATATATCTGCATCTGTGTGCGTGCATATATAATATATATACACACACAGAGGTACACGTGTGCACACACACCACTGGTGGTCCTTTCCTTGTGGATTGGGATGGGCTGGTACAGTTTTCTCCAGTTTAACAGGAGTGCTTGACCCAAGTCAGTCATATTTATGATATGCCTGCTTTTTACTTAAAATTAGATTGGGGCAGAAGAAGCACATAGGGACATCTAGGTTGTTTTTAATGTCACAAGTTCAGAACACCTTTGCAACCCGGAGGCTCTAAATAGTAAGTCCAAATAGAAATTAGTTTTGAACAGTTAATGACCCACAAGAAAATTTGGTAAACTGGTGGAAAATCTGGGTAAAAGGCTGTCTTCAGTTCTAAGCTTTGTAAATTTTTTTGTTTACATTTTAACCGTTAACATATATTAAGTAAAGCCCAGATCCTTGGTTCACTTGATATAATGTTAGCTGTGTTTTGGACGGCACATTTGGTCAGTTACTTGTACAAATCAGTAATCTGGGTTTTAGTATGTGGATTTAAAAGGCAACAGTCCATCAGTGGTTTGTGTATATTTAGTAAGTTCCTGGAAGAACAGTGCTTTTATATTAGAAATGTCAGTTTTAAGAATGGCATTGTTGCCTTCTAACAAGTTCTCTGGGACTTTTTAATTTTCATTGCAGTTATTTGTTGATACATGCTTATGGTCAGGAGGCTTCTCCTCCCCTTCCCTACCACCTCCTCCCCTGGCTTTTCCCCACAAACACTGTCTGGACAAATAACAGCTCCATCTGCTGGCGCCTTTTGTGGTGGTGGTGTATGTTCTTGCTCCAGGTGTGTTGGTAATGAGGTTCGTTCCTGCAGTGGCCCCTCCAGCTTTGCATGTCCGTGATGTGTTACCATAGAAGGCCCACTCATCCGCATTGGCTTGTGGGTGTAAAAGCAGCCCTTGGCCTCAGAGTCCTCTCATGGCTTATTCCTGCAAAGTTGTTTGAAACCAAAATAGAACTGCAGATGCAGCTGGTCGATCAGTCAAACATCTACTCTCGCTTTGTTTTGGAAGATCCCTGCTGGTTTGACAGCTAGGAGAAGGTGGTACATGAAATCAGTCTCGTGGAGACTGAACATCTTATCTGCAGTGTGGGCAGGGTCTACACGAGCACGCTGTCAACCAGACACCAGAGGTTTGGGTGTGAGGTCTGTGTGGGTGTGGCCTCTGTTGGGGCTCTTCTTGGTGTAAGAGCTCATTCCACGATTTCAAGGCCTCACGGCACATGGCTTGCGTGACGCCTGTGTCAGCCTTCACAGAGGCAGGCTTGTGCCTTGTGCTGGGATGGTTATGGCTGCTCACCGTGTGAACACAGTACCTCAGTCCTCCGTCCCCGGCTGCAGTTGCCCCGTGCCCAGCACTTACCCATGGTTGCCAGGGGTGAGCTTCTCACAGCAGTGCGCTATCCCAGTCTTAGGTGCTTCTCGTGTGTGTGTGAACAGGTGTCGTCCTGCAGATCTGTGTGTCTCCCCGCATGTAAATCTCAGAGCTGAGCCTGGCTCCCAGAGCCCACGCTGACATTTGTGGCACAAGTTGGTGAGTGTGTCCAGCATGCACTGACGGTGCAGAGCCTGGTGCAGTGACTTCAGCCTGGAAAATAAAGTCCCTTTTGAAGTGTCCCAAGGGTTGAGTCAATTGAAACACTCCTAGCATTATCTAATGACTTGCATTGTGGTTTTTCTGCAAGCAACTTTCGCGACTTTAATATACCCACGGTCTCCCAGTCTCTAGAGGAATGCAACACGATGCTAATGGTTTTACTCATTGTTCCATTTATTGCCTTTAGGGCTGAGGGAAGGGGAAGGGGTTTGGGGAAGGGACTTTTCTATTATTTTTCCCCCATTCTTGCCCCCATTCTTTGTTTTGGTGGCTTACACCACACTTAATGATGCTGTGACTAATTCTACTCCCCAGCCCACGTATCTTGGGCGTCATTTTAGGCTCATGTTTCAGATCTGCATGCATAGCTTGCATTTTTCTGGTATCTGAATGTTGATTCCTTGTTCTAGGAATTCAGCATTAATTTCCAAAATTACCATGGGACTTGTGGCAACACAAGGCATAAATCTATGTATAAAATTGGCCTTTCTCATTTACCTGCTCTAGTATTGTATCTTGTGTGCGTGCGTGTGTGATGTCAGGCTGCCACGTAAAACTTCAGAGAAGAACCTTAAAAGCAGACCATCCTTTTTTGCATGCTGTATTCTAAGTAGAATGTTCAATGTAACTAACGAAAATTGCATGTTAAAGATATTTAGGTTTTTTGTTTTCTTTATTTTTATTTGCTTTCAGTTTCCTGTATATTTGCTTACTGTGCTGTTCTAGTGGTTGTAGGATAAAAATGCACTGGTGAAGCAAATGTAGTGCCAACAGAAGGTGATTTTCCAGTTGTATATGTCATGCAGCATTTGAAGGGACTGTGCATTCTTTAAAAAAATCACAGTAACTTCTAAGCCAGATTTCATTTCTATTCTTGTTTTATGTGCCAAACCCCGAAGTGCATTGGGCTTGAATCTCTGAACACTGTAGACCCATTAGAAGACTGTTCTGATTGTCACAAATTGTAGTGCCTGAAAACACACTTAAGCTGATTGTCTTAAAAAAATGAAAGTCCTCCAAAGATGAGACAGGAACAATTATTATAGCAAAACAATTAAGGTCGAAATGTCCGTGGTTCCTTGGAAATGCTGCGCTCTTTGTACTTTCCATCATTAGTGCAGTTTGAATGAATGTGTATATAGTTCAGAGGTCTTCGTGTTCACATTTTAAAACTAGGTAAATGACCTCATCTTTTGAGCTTGAATTCATTTTTAATTTTAATTTTATTTTATACAGTGTGTAGACAGTTCCCTGTTCTTTGCATTTAGAAGTATACACAAAATAAATCTGTTAATTCTGTAAGTAATTTTTATAATTATGATGTAACTCTATCCTATCCTTAAAACATTTAAAATAAACCCTTTATGTGCAACTTCTGACTGTAGATTTTGTGCTCATGAGCAAAATGTGATGTGCTAAACTTGCTTCGAAAGAAAGTTGGTGAGCCAAGTAGCCCTTTTCACCATGTGTCAGATTTGATAGAAAAAGGAATTGAAAGTTTGTTGAGTGATGACATTCATAATACCTGAAGAGACAGGGGAAAATAATCCATACCCCAGGTGTCTTTACTATTGAAGTTTATGATATGTCAGAAATGAGAAGCTTTGGTTTATCGTGAGATTTTAAACTTGAGTCATTTTAAGTAGAGCTCAATAATGTGTATATTTTCACATTTGTTCATCCCTTTATTCTTCTTTAATACTTTTATTCATACTAATCAGAGAGACTCGTTGTGACAAATCTCAGTTCTTAATGTTAAGGACAAATAAATGAAGGTCAAATGGTTTTATCTTCCTTGGTAGGTTTTTGTGTGTGCACAGTACTGAGGGGTTGAGCCCTCGTCCTTATATATGCTTTGCAAGTGCTCTACCACCGAGCCACACCCTTAGCTCCCTTTTTATTTTATATCTCAAGACTGGGTCTTACTAAGTTACTCAGGCTGCCTCTGGCCTCAAAACTCACAATCCTCCTGCCTCTGCCTTCCATAGGTCCCTGGGATTACAGGCTTGTGCCATTGTTCCCAGCTCCTTGGTAGTTCTAATCAGCAAGGTAAATGCAGAATTTATGATACGCTTAATTAGACACAATTTTTTAAATGTTTCCTTGTCTCTACTAAAGGCTCTTGTGCTTAAGACCAGCATAGAGAAGGTCTGCTTTCCGGGCTTTCAGGAGAATGGTTGGTAGTTGGTGAGGCATAAATGCAAACCTGGGCTTTGGGACACCTGTCATGCAGGCTTGTGTTGGTGCAGCAGCTGTGACCCAAGAATGTGGCCCCTTCACTAAATTGGGCTTCGGGCAGAGTCTGTGCAGAGTCTGGTCCCCTGGTGCGGGGGGAGGAGGGCTGCAGTGTGGAGTAGGAAGGAGCTGCTGGGTGGGTGATGCAGTGCTCTGCTCAGTTGATTTCATTACCTTCCTTGCTGAAGCAGAGTAGTCCTTGTCTATGGTACCTGTTGAAGGTAAAGCTCAGTAACAGAGCAAGTTTAGTCCAAACGTGGGAAGTCTGTGCCTGACATTTGTTAAATAGGCCATTGCCCTGTGGGAGAGTTGGAGGAAGGAGCTCTGTTTCGTTTCTTCGCTTGGTGCACTTGAGCTTGGGGTGGTGATGCAAACATTTGACACATAATGAAGCACTAGAAAATGCTTAGAAAGTACCTTGTCAAGCACTTGCCACACATTTTCATTTTAGTTTCTAACAATTCTGTGAGGAAGACACCACTAACCACTTTGCTCCCTGTTTTACAGATGAGAATTGGACAGGGGCAGAAGGTGCCGACCCAGGAGGACAGGGGTAATGAGGACTCAGACCTTTGGCTTTGTGCCCGGGCCCAGATTTGCTCTCTTGCTGCCTCCGAATTGAAGTTTTTCAATGGGGTGGTTTTGAGTAGTTAAGAGTATAATATTCTTTGTGAATTACTGTATATTCTCAAATCTAATCTGCACCCTTTCCACTGTTTTAGAGAGCTAAAAAATCAGATGCAGTTTAGAATTGCATGGGGATTAGATTGTGGTTGAGAGCTGGTTTGGGGAAAAATCACGGAACTGCTGAACATGTGCTCAATATAATGCAATAGTGCGGATTCCACTGGATGCAGATGAGATTTGAGAATATGCAGTATTTTTGTAAACTTCCTTCATGAGTCGATAGCTAGAAAGTGTTTTCGTATTTCCAAATTGAGTCTAATAAAAAGGTTTTACTAGTTGCTAGAACTTAGGCATTTGTGTCTCTGTATTTGTGTACTAAGAACCAGTTACAGAGTTACTTTGTACAGGTAGTTTACATATATTATGAAATTGTTGTTGTTAGGTGCTATGGAGTCGGTGTCCTGCTCGTAGCAATCCTGTGTACAACAGATGAACAATTATTGTCAGTGCTTTGCTATTCATAGGGTTTTCAATGGCTGATTGTTTTTTGGGAGTGGGTTGCCGGGCCCTTCTCCCAAGCCTACAGCACCTGGTGTTCCCAGGCGCTCTCTCATCCAAGTTCTAACCAGGCCTGACCCTGCTTAGCTTCTTAGATCTGACAGGGTCAGACACCACAGTGGTATGGCTACAGACATTATAAAATTAATATCCTTATAAAGCCTGCAGCTGTAGCCCTGTGGC
Source organism: Pedetes capensis (assembly GCA_007922755.1). Taxonomy (NCBI): domain Eukaryota; kingdom Metazoa; phylum Chordata; class Mammalia; order Rodentia; family Pedetidae; genus Pedetes; species Pedetes capensis. The sequence continues at coordinate 21,231 of VMDO01007702.1, read as the reverse complement.
ATCCGATCCCATCAGATCTCGGAAGCTAAGCAGGGTCGGGTCTGGTTAGTACCTGGATAGGAGACCGCCTGGGAACACCAGAAGCTGTAGGCTTGGGAGAAGGACCTGGCAACCCTCTCCCAAAAAATCAATTTGCCATTGAAAACCCTATGAACTGCAGAGAAGCACTGACAATAGTGTTTCCCCTGTTGTACAGAGGGTCGCTGAGTTGGATACCAACTCAACGGCACCTAACAACAACAACAACATCCTTATAAAACATGAATTTCTTAATCTCAAAGCACACAATTTCATACCTAATTTTTATGATAATTGGTTTGTCCTATGTCATGTAATTAATTATGTGGGTCTGCAGGCCACAGTTTCAGAGAATGAGGTGAGTATGTATTTCTCCAGCCATTGCGAGTCTCCGTCTACCCATAGACTGGCTGTGACTGGTTTTGGTAAACAAGGTAATAGGTGGATTTGGATGTTCCCTTGCCACAAAAGGTTGCCTAAAAATAACGTTAGCATTGTCTCTGCTTAATTTTCAATAGAGGGCACTGTGCCAGTCAGTGTGTTGGCCCTTGCCAGCTGTGACACGGAGGACCCTCCCCTGCACTTCTGTTTTTTTCATTGGTTGTCTCAGTGGCCAAATAGGCATACTCCTGGCTCTTCTTGCATTATCATCCTTTCCCGCTATTACTTTCCATTTATACTTACTGGGAGAAAACTAGGAGCTTTTTGTACCATGTAAACCACCTAAAATCCTTTATAAGATAGGCTCATTATATGTAACTTTTGCTTTTACTTTGGAATGGTTGAAGCCGATTATGATATGTGAAAGCACAGAATTTTTAAAACCTTGAAGAAGTTAATATATATATAACTTTTATCAACATTTCAGGATTGAGTTGCAGCATTCTGAACTGGCTTCAGATGTTGTTGATAGGTGCCATCTAATCGGGTCTGACTCATACCGACCCTGTGTATAACAGAACGAAACACTCCCTGACACTGTGCTATGCACGTGATCTTTGCTGTGTTTAAACCCATTGTTGCACCCCCTCTGTCCCATCTAGTTGGAGGTTTTCTTTTTTTTTCATTGACCCACCTCTCTCCCAAATATGCTGTCCTTCTCCAGGGATTGGTCCCTTTTGACAGCATGTCTAAAATATGTAAGACAGAGTCTAGCCATCCTTGGTTGCAAGGAGCACTGTGGCTTCACATATAGATTGTGAAAATAACTATATAGCTTTTTTCCTCAAACTTGCCTCCTCAAGTTGTGACAAATAATTGACAACCACTCCTCACTGCCCTCCACATGCATGCACGGTAAGAGGGTCTCTGGCATTCACTAGAGAAATGAGGAAGAGGTAAGATACACTGTGTTTACTCTGTGTAGTTTACTGGGGACCTGATTTTAACACAATGTTCCTCTAAGTTTTCCTGTAATTCTGTGGTGAAATAGTTTCAACCATGGCTTTCTTAATCTGAATCTGACTTGTCACACTAGGAAGGGCAAAAATTATCATTTTCAGACCATTCCTGCAGAAGAGAGCAATATGCTAAAGACTCAACATGTCTGAGGTCAGAGCCCATAGTCCATAGCACGTCAGGACTGAAGTTGTCATCTACCAGTGGCCTGGGTGTGTGGAGACTGTTGGAGATGTCACAGTGGTGCACACCTGGAAACCTGAAAAGTACAGGAGACCACCATTTTGTAGATGAGGAAAACAAGTCCATGAAGCTAAATATTTGCCTCAGATCACAGCCAGACTAGGTGTCTGTGGGTAAAAGTCACACCATTACCAGTGATTAACTCTGGCCCTTCCTACCCACCATTGGCACTTATATCCCTAAAAAGAGGTGTGTTTTGCTTAAACAAATGTGGTAGTGTAAAAAATTGTTTCTGTGCTAGTATTCTGCATACCTATAATATATGTTAGTCCCAGCTGCCCTAAGTACCACAGACTGGGCAGCTCAAACATCAGATATTTATTTCCGTTTTGGAGGCTGGAGAGCTGAGAGCAAGGTGTTGGAAGCATTGGTTTCTTCTGAGGCCTCTCTCCTTGGCTTGCATGTGGCCATCTCATGTCCTTGCATGGTTGTCTTTCTGTGCCTGTGCCCTAATCTTATGAAGACACCAGCCCGATTGGGTCCCATAGGGGCCTCCTGTTACCATTACTACCTTTTTTCGAGACAGTCTACTCTGAATGTAGCCCAGACTGGCCTGGAGCCCATGATCCTGCTGCTTCAGCTTCCTGAGTGCTGGGATTACATATATGTGCTACCATGCCTTCTGTATAATAATCGTCCCCCACCCTAATACTAGGGGCTGAACCCAGGGCCTCATATATGCTAGTCCAATACTTCACCACTGAGCTGCACCCCCAGCCCCTTTTTTATTGCTTATTTTTTATTTTGAATCAGAGTCTCACTAAGTTGTGCAGGTCTCAATCCTGCAGTTCTCTTGAATGACTGGGCTTGCAGGTATGCGCCACTGCGCCTGGTTTATAATCACCTCTTAAAACCCTTTCCTCCAAACACAATTGCATTCTGAGGTATTGGGTTTAGAGCTTCAACATGCAAGTTTGGGGGCAACATAATTCAGCCCATAATACCACGTGAAAAGATAGTTTGTTTTTCTTACTTTTTGTTTTGTTTTGTTTTTTTGTGGTGCTGGGGGTTGAACCCAGGGCCTCGCGCTTGCATACTTTGCAAATGCTGGACCACTGAGCTGTACCCTCAACCCCCCCCTTTTTTTTTTTTCACTTTTATTTTTTGAGACAGGGTCTTGCTAAATTATGCAGGCTGCCTCTGGTCCTGAACTTGCAATCCTCCTGCCTTGGCCTCCCGAGCCACTGGGATTACAGGTGTGCACCACCGTGCCCGGCTTTTTCTTACTCTTGATTAGAGGCCAATATACAAATAAAAGTACCAAGTCTTATTGTCAGAGCATTATTCTTGGCAGAGACTAATAATTTTAATAATAACGTTAATATTCCACACATACATTGCAAGTGCTCTATCACTGGGGTGCACTGCCATTCTGTTTTATTTTTTATCTTGAGGCAGGGTCTTGCTAAATTACACAGGCTGCCTCTCAGGCCTCCTGCCTGCACCTCCTGAGTCACTGGGATTACAGGCGTGAGCCACCCACGTAGCTGTGCCTCACCTGCTTCTCTGGCTGTGATCTCAGGCCAATATTTAGCTTCCTGGACTTGTTTTCCTCATCTGCAAAATGGGAGCCTCCTGCCCTTCTCAGGTTTCCAGTGAAATTGGCCCAGAGGCCCAGCTCAAACGCAAGGCTGACCCAGGGCATGTCCGGTGAGTGCACCTGTCATACAGCAGCAAGTCCAAACAAAAGGGGGGATTCTGTCCACATTGACTTGATGTTTGAGATCGCACTTGATGTTACAGTCAGTTTCACGTGTCATAGGACGTCGGGAAGATGGCAGGTATTCGTTTTTTAGAGCACTAGCCTCTTGCAGGGTCCTTAAGCATTGTAATTGTTGTTGTTGTTAGGTGCCGTCAAGTCGGTATCCGACTCATAGCGACCCTCATAGGGTTTTCAATGGCTGACTGTTCCGGGATTGCCTTGGGAGTGGATTGCCAGGCCCTGCTCCCATTTTTTCGGTGCTGGGAATTGAACTTGGGACCTCAGAGACTGCAGCACAGCGCTCTATCCACTGAGCCAAATCCCAGCCCTAAGCATTGTAATAGGCAGTGTTGAAAGGTCAGTGGGGCGATGCACATTGTGTGCTGTGTTGTGGCTGAGCGGTAGACTGCAGATCCGTCTTGTGTTAAAGAAGGTACCTCTTTGTCATGTTTGCTTTCACATTGTCATGGCTCCGATGAGCACCAGATTGCCTCAGTGCCTTTGTAACACGCTGGAGTTTGCGACTTCAGCTCATGGCTGCCTTCAGACTAATGCTGCGCTCCGTATTCCTTGTGAAGGTAGGACAAGCAACCACCACTTTCCTCACTTCCTCCTCTGGGTCCTCCCTGCACTGTGTATTTCACTACAGCCTTTCTTTTCCCCTCTGTTATAATCTGAGATGGTTTGTCTTTGAAGAAGTCTTTAAAGTTTGAGTATATTCTGGGGGAAACTTTGATTTCAAATTCACCTTAGTTTTTGATACCTCATTACTAATTATTTTCTCACATTCTTTCTAAGTTAAGCTAGCTGCTTTATTTAAGTGACAACCATCTCATCCTATTTTATTTTTTGATTTTTTTGTTTGGTTGGTTTGGTTTACTTTGGTGTTTGAGACAGGGTCTCATTACATAGCCCAGGCTGGCCTTCAACTCAAGATCCTCCTGTCTCAGCCTCCCAAGTGCTAAGATTACAGGTGTGCACCACTGTACCTGGCTCTCATTCTATTTTAATGTGTACTTGAAATGATTTTTTCTTTTAAGGTTTTGAGAAGGTTATTTATAAGACTGACATAGAATTGTAAAACTGCCCTGTGTTCTTCCCTGGGAAGCTTTGTAATGTAGTCAAGGCTGTGGGCGGCAGCAATAGGCAGGCAAGAAGAGAACACGAATGTTTTGGTCCTAATGAGAAAGTGAAGTTAGTAGATTACCTTTCTGAAGGGTCGTCAGTTTAGGGGATGATTTAATCTCCAGTCTAGAAAATGTACCTGGCGGTGAAGGTTTAATTAAACTTATTTACAGCACCTAACAACAACATATTTACTACAGTTTCAAATGTTATCTCCCAAGTCGTTACTATAACATAAGTTAGTTCTAACCTAGTTCAGCTTCAGTGCTATTCAGTTATTAGCCAAAAATGTGTATTTTCCTTTAGTACATTTTCTAAAGGTGGATATGTACAAGTAATTTCATGAGTCACTTAAAACCCTTTTGGAAAAAAGTAGTTATAAATACTTACTCGGCGCCTTTTGAAAGGAATCATTTGATTGTGGGTTTTTAATCAGGTTTGTTGAGTTTGCTTATTCTTCCCAAATAAATGTGAGCTGATACGGTATGGCACCCATCCGCAGAGATAGGTAGCAGAAAGGGCTTGTAACATTTGTGGTCACTGTTGTAATCGGCCAGTCGGTGGAATTCTTTCAGGTTATGGTTTGGAGAATTTGAGGTTAACAAGCTCTAGTGAGAATTAGCCTTGGGCAGGGATTTTAGAGTCTGTGTTCTGATCTTTATTTTGGAACATCTCTGTGCCTGTTTCTTTTGTTGCAGTATTTCCTTTTTAACATCTGCCTCTTTATTTAGAATTGGTGAATTTCTTTTGATGTAGAAGAATATCATTTCCTATTTTTTCAAAAGCGTTTTGGAAAGATTAATTCATTTCTGCAAAATGTGTCTGAATCTGGCAGTCCTAATTGCTTGGGAAACTAGCAAGATAATGTGGAGTGCTGACAAACTCTGCAGATCATTAGTGTCTGTTCTGAGTGCTCCATGTCACAGACTGGCCATGGCTCTCTGCTTTTCACCGTCGGTGTCTTAGAACCAGCAGTGATCCCTGGCTTTGGATTAGGAACATAACATGAAGCAGGCGTTTGTGATATCCTGGAGCCTTTCCGAATGCTCCATTGAGAGGCTCAGGTCTCAAGCCTGTTCGTTGGGCATCTTAATTCTTCGTGAGACAGAGGAGCAGAACGGTGTAGCTTTTAGGAAGAGAAAGTAAAATTCAAAATTCTAGCATATTCCTAGTTTAATTCTTCCAGCTGGAAACAGGATGTGAATACTTCCAGCAGTCTGCAGTGAGAGGGCTTTTTGCCCAGGAACCACACAAATGTGCCTTCTATCTACAAGCGAGGTCCTTTCAGCCGGTCAGGCTTTCCATCTGCTGTTCCTCAGGCTCTGCACATACACTACCTCACGGTTCTGTCGTGCATGGAGAGGCGATGCTTCTATCAGAAAAATCCCAAATCTTCCTTGGTTTCTATGTTTCTGTCATGTAAAATTCCCTAAACTGGCTTTGTGCCTTTCCTTTAACAGCAGCTCTAGTTACCATGTCAAGTGGAGCAGAGGTGTGAGGTGCTGGAGCAGGTCCTGGCTGATTCACCTATTCAAGGTGACTGTATGAACTAACTACCCACTTAGACAAAGCCCTGTGGCTTTTGTTTGGTTTGTTGTTTATTTGTTTTTGAAATAGAGTCTCTCAGTGTAGTCCAGGCTGGTCTTGACCTCTGTCCTCCTGTCTCAGCTACCCAAGTGCTGGCATTCTAAGCGGGCACCGCCATATCCCCACAGCCTTAGTAAGTACTGTTCTTATCTCTACTGCCCTTGAGAAAATGCCAGCTGAGCTTTCTGGTGGAGATATTGTGCCGTTTCGTGGAATTAAAAAAATTTACCTATTTCAAGGAAATTGTTTTGTTATTGTTACGTGCAATTGAGTCGGTATCCGACTCATAGTGACCCTCATAGGGTTTTCAATGGCTGACTGTTTCCGGATTGCCTTGGGAGTGGATTGCCAGGTCCTTCTCCCATTTTTGCAGTGCTGGGAATTGAACTTGGGACCTGAGAGACTGCAGCGCAGTGCTCTACCCACTGAGCTAAATCCCAGCCCATATTTCAAGGAAAGAAACTACTAAATGGGACTTAAGTGAACCGAAGCATATTAACATTGCCCATCCCCCCGCCCTTTTTTTTTTTTTTTTTTTTTTCTGAACCCATGGCTTTATACATACTTGCAAGGGCTCTACCACTGAGCTGCACCTTTAGGCCTTTTTAATTTTTTATCTTGAAATAGAGACTCACTAAGTTGCTCAGGCTGCCTCTGACCTTGAACTTGGGAACCTCCTGCCTCTGGCTCCTGAGTCACTGGGATTACAGGCAGGCACCACTGCACCTAGTTTAATGTTTTTAGATTGTAGAAACAATGCTAGGTTTGACTTAATTTATATACTGATTCACTATTGAACTGAATGAATTAACATTTTTTTCAAAGTTGATATTAGAGGCCTTCATTAGTCACCTGATTAATTTTGAGGCTAGTGTTAATTTTTCCAAGAAAAATTAGTTCCAAGAAAAAGAAGTTCTTTTTGTAACTAACCATAATATCAAATATCTTTGCACTTTGAAAACCATAATGTCTCTAAATTAAAACTGTCATATTTTTCTTAGGGATCCTTATTACAGGTCAGTTTAATATAATTTTCTGCATTATTTCTTATGATCTTTAAAGATCTTTAATACTTCTATGTCACAAAGGATTTTTTGGTTTAGACTGTTAAGTCCTAGTTCATTGTTTGAGAAGTATCTAGAGTTAGTATCATTTTGAAAATGTTCTAGATTTAAGTGAGCTTGAGAAGAAAATCCTCCGACGGGGAAAGTGTGACAGTACATTGTTGAGAAAAGGAGTAAGTTCATTCATGCAGTGCCCGAGGTGCCTTTAAGCATTAGAAGAAACTCTGGGCAACTTCATGTCAAGTTCAGCAGAGTCCGTCTTCAATAGGACTTCATGGTGGCTGTCAGCACCACAGAGACTACAGTGAGAATCGACAGCCCCCCAGCTACGTGCCCTGCCTGGGTGTCTCCATCAGTTCTCTAGGCTACCCTGTGACAGAGTATGATTTCCCATGATGTGATTGGTGTTAGGGCCCCCTGAACGTTGTTGTCGGCATCTGGAGGCCTCTGTAGCATCTGAGGCGCAGTGCCGGTCTGATGGCCAGCGAGGATTGTAGTCTCAGATCTTGACAGATCATGTCCTGTCAGCCAAGTGCTTAGCTGACCCTCACATATCAGGAGAGCAGGATAGTCCCCTGCCCTGCAGGACCTGGCTGCCCTCCGCTGCTTTGCAACTAGGAGGAAGAACAGTGCTCAGTGAGCAGGAACCAGGTGGAGCTGGCACCTGCTGTGGATGTCCAGGAGGGCCAGGAGGAAACAGGCCTGACGTTTGCAGATGAAGAGCCACAGCCGGATCCTAAACGACCACCCTGGATTGACAGCCTGGCAAGGTGGCCCAGGGTGACCACCGAATGAAGAATGTGCCTCTTTGAGGCACGCTTTGCTATGACGTTTGAGAGTGCTCTTTCAACAGAAACACACTGTAGCAGGCCCCAAATCCTAGTCAGCCTTCCAGAAAACTCATTTGCTGCTTCTAGATCCTTAAAAGGTGGCATTTGGTGTGCTTTTCTCCCTCAGTGCCTGACATTGTGCTTCTAGCTCACCACTGAATTATTTACTCCTCTGGGGCAAATTGGGGATAAAGAGACTAGACAGGAATTCACTGAACGTTAGTTTTGTTTGGAGGTAGAGGTCTTTAAGAATGATCTGCAAGACTGCAGAATTGTTAGAAACTCACCTCAGAGTCCACACGAGAACCACCTACGCCACTGGGGCTGGGGGCAGCGTGGTGGTGGAAGTGCAGGTGCTGTGGCTTGAGGGTGTCTGCCAGATACTTGGGTAGGGGGATGTAATCCCCACTGTGAAGCATGACAGAAAGGAAACAATCTCACTGGTGTTTAGAGCTGGGAACTTGGGAGGTGATTAGGGTTAGAGGCAGTCTCCAGAGTGGATCTCTGGGATTGAATTCTGGTGACTTTATACAAGCAGACCAGAAGAGACAAACACAGGCTCCCTGTTTCTCGCCGTGTGATGTCCTGCACCACCTTTGGACTCTGCCAGGAAGAAGGCCATCACTAGACCTTGGACCCTAACTGTGAGCCAAAATAAATCTCTCTTCCTTATACCCAGCCTCAGATATTTTTGCTATAGTAATGCAAAATGGATGAATGCACCAGGCTTCATGAAGACTGAAATGGAGGCCCAGGAAACTGCCATTTAAGCAGCACTTCTCCCTACCCTTGAGGAACTTTAAGGGTGGAGACCTGACATCACTCAACTTTGAGGTCTACCATCTTGGATTAGGAATAATGAGAAGAAACAATGTTTTGTTTTTTAATATTTGAAAAACTGCATCTCAGGGCTGAGGAGAAAATGCCTTTATGTTTCTAATGACCTTGACCTGAATCTTCCTGTTTCAAGCTTCCAGAGTAAGTTTTACACCAGTGTAAGAATCTTACTCCTAAAAGACTGTTGTTGAGTTTACCGCTCCGTGTGTCTCCAGGTCACACCTCATCAGCAGGTGGAGATTTGCTGGCTTTCACCCATTCATGCGTCAAGCTATGTTAGTTCTGCCTCGAAGCCCAGCTGAGTGATGCTCATCTCATTTGCCATGACGACTGCTCCTGATGTGGTAAACCCCTCAGTGTTCAATATCTAGGTGACGTGATCAACGTCATTGGGTTACCTCCATGCTACTCCTGGAAGGATGTAAAGCAAAAAGAAAATGCTACAGGGCAGGGAAATAACTTTTTACCAAAATGAGTTTAACGTTGGAAGGTGCCTACTCTTTCAGAGGAACAAAATAGTCACATCTCTTATTCTTCATTTGCTGTGTGCACTTATGATTTCTCTGGACAATCACATAGCAACAAAAGATTGTCTTAACTGGAATTTATTTTTCATGTGTATTTGGGGTTTCTACATAACTCCCTTAGCTTTGTGTTTCATGGAATTCGTGTTGGTCATTAAGAGTGTAAATTTGGTGTATAAACTATCTGAATCATGATATGGGCATGCAATGCCTTAATATGGAGTGCATTTACTTCCCAGACTGCTCACAGTCTGATTACTGGGCTCTATTTCTGAATTGCAGCATAGAGAGTCTGAGATACAGAGCTTGATTTGGGCAATTAACAACTTAGGTTTTATGTTAAATTCCTTGTTATCTTCCTGGCAGTTTGACTTGTGTGAAAACTATGATAAGTGGTCATTAAAAGAGACCTATAAGAAATATTTGAGCTGATATCTAAGGGACACGTCACTGGTCAGTGCTGCCAAACACTGAAAGAAGAAAATAGAAGGGAGTATTTACTGCCATGGTTTGGATGGGTGTCCCCCAAAAGATTGTGTGTTAAAGGCTTGTTCCCCAGGTTGGGAGATGGTGGGTTCTTACAGGTCTCTGTAGGCTCCCAGTCTCTTCCTCCTCTGTGTCCTGGCTCATGAGATGAGTGGGGACCACACACCACATGCTCCCACCATGATGCCCTGCTTACCAAGGGCCCAGAGAACTGGGCTGCTTGGTCTTGGGCTAAGTTAATTACCTCAAGTGCTTCAGTGTAGCGACAGAAGGCTTACCAGTTCATTCTGTGAAGCCAGTGTTAGGCTGATGCCAAAGCCAGACAGAAGCATTGCAAGGACACTGTAAGCCAATGTCTCCATGAATATTGATGGAGGAGCCCTGAACAAATGCAATAGCATACAGGAAGCTGTCAGTACATGACAAAGTGAGATTTGTTTAATAGCAGAAAATCAGTTAATGTTGTGGTGATAGTGGGTGTTAGGTGCCATCAAGTCAGGTCCAACTCATAGTGAGCCCTATGTACAACAGAATGAAGCACTTCCCAACACTGCTATGCCTGGCACTAATGTCAGTGCTCCTCTATTCATGGGGTTTTCAGTGGCTAATTGTTTCAGGAGTGGGCTACCAGGTCCTTCTCCCAAGCCTACACTACTGGTATTCCCCTGCTGTCTCCCCTCCAAGTACCAACCAGGCCCAACCCTGCTTAGCTTCTGAGATCAGATACCAGGGTGGTATAGCTGTAGACATTTTACTATTTTAATAGATGGGAAAAGTGCATTTGACAAACCCAACACCTATTCATGATAAAAACTCAAAAACAAAACCAAACAAACCTGAGGTAGAAGAGTTTTCTCAACCTGATAAAAGACATCTATAAAAATGCTGCAGCTGGCATCATACTTAATGGTGAGAAAGTAACTTATGTGTAAGGCTAGCAATAAGTCAAGGCTCGCCCCTCATACCATTTATATTAGACATTGTGTTGTAAATTCTAGCCATGGCATTCAGGTGAACAAAAAGTGTTCAGAATGGATAGAAGGAAATGAAACCATCTTATCTGCAGATGACATGGTTCTCTATGTAAGACAATCTTGAGTACACACACAATAGAGATCCTGAGTTCATCAAGTTGCAAGATAAATGATCAATATATGTGCAAGGTAGTATAAACTCAAAAAGATGAAGATACTTAGGAAAAAAATGTAAAAAAGAGCATGATCTGTGCACTGAAAACTGCAGATTTATTGAGAACAATGAAGATCTAAATAGTGAAGAGGCATCACTGATTATTAATATGGCCATCCCTATTAAAATCCCACCCGACATTTTTGGAGGAATTAACAAGCTGATCTTAAATATTTTTTTCCAGTACCAGGGTGTTAAACCCAAGGCCTCTACCACTGACCGCATCCCTAATCTCCTTTTGTATTTTTCTTTATTTTGAGACAGGGTCTCACTAAGTTGCACAGGCTCCCTCTCGCCTTGAACTTGAAATCCTTCTGTCTCAGCTCCCTGAGTCACAGGGATCACAGGCCTGGAACATGGCACCTGGCTCGTAAAATTTTTTTAAATCTTGAAAAATAGGAACAAATTTGGAGAACTTCTTGATTACAAAATTTAATGTAAAGCTATAACTGTCAAGAAAATGTGGTGCTAGTATAGAGAGACACAGAAACATAAAAGGCCATAACACAAATGTTTTAGCTGTATAACAGATAACGTGTGTGAGAGAAACAATTGAGAGTCCTGAAATTAACCCTTACATTCATTATCGATAAGTTTTCCAGGGTATTTCTATGGAGAAAAGATTGCCTTCTCAGCAAATGATACTGGAAAAATTGTATATTCAATGCAAAAAAGATAAATCAGAAACCTTACCTCATGTATTCCACCAAGAAATTAGACTGGAGATATAAATATAAGAGCTAAAACTGTAAAACTTAGAAGAAAGCATGGTGGCAATCTTCATGACTCTGGGTTAGGCAAAGATTTCTCATGTGTGAAAAGCACAACCTGTGAAAGGTAACATTGATAAATAGGACTATCTCAACATTAAAATTATTTATATGTATATATATATATATATATATATATATATATATATATATATACACACACACACACATAGAATCATAAGCCATAAGTAAGGAAATGAAAAAAGTCACAGACTGGAAGAATATTTGCAAATCATATTGATAAAGGATTTGTATCCAGAATATGCCTGCAGCCGTAACCCTGTAGCATCCAATCCCATCAGATCTCAGAAGCTAAGCAGGATTGGGCCTGGTTAGTACTTGAATGGGAGACCACCTAGGAGCACCTGGAGACGGACCTGGCAACCCACTCCCAAAAATCAATCCACCATTGAAAACCCTATGAATAGCAGAGAAGCACTAATAAAGTGTTTCACCTGTTGTACGTAGGGTCGCTATGAGTCAGATACCGACTCAACAGCACCTAACAACAACGACATCCAGGATATATGAAGAATTCGTCAACAAGAAACAACCCAAGTAAAAAGTGTGTGAAGGATCAGAATAGGCATTTCCCAAAGAAGACATATGCATGGCAATAAACATATAAAAAGATGCTTAATATCTTTAGCCACTGGAGAAATGCAAGATCAACACCTCTCACCCACTAGAATGACTAATGAAAAGATAAGTAATAGTAAGTGTTGGAGGGGATGTGCAGAAACTGACTATAGCCCTTTTGGGTGGTATTTTGGCAGTTTCTTTAAAAGGTATATGCAAATTTATCACATGACCCTAAATTCCTGGGAATATACATCATTTTTTAAAAATCTACAGAAAACTTGTAAACTAATACTTTTAGCCATATCACGCATATACAGCTTTGTTTCCAGACTCATAGCCCCCACTTGGAAATAACCTGATTCTGCCAGTGTGTTGTGAATGGAAAAATGCAGTATGGGTATCCATGCAATGGGACTGTTCAGAAATGGAAAGAAGTGAGGCAATGATACCCTGCAACATGGATGAGCTCAAAACATACGAAATGAAAGAAGCCAGGTGGGAAATGCCACATAGTGTCTGAAATGCCCTGCAGAGGAGAAATGGGAGAGGTGGAAAGCAGATTAGTGGCAGGCTGGGACTGAGGGAGGATTGGAGAGTCCCTGGGTACCAGGATCCTTGGAGTATGAGGGAAAGGTTTAAAACTGAATTGTGATGGTTGTGGCCCCGTAAGTGCACTAAAACGAATAGGAGAGTTTATGGCACCTGTGTAAGTCCCACCACAATAAAACTGCTCAGAAATCCTGAGACGTGAAATTCTAAGAAGGACAGGGAGGTCAGGGCTTGAGCTTCTGTAGCTTTGGGCTGTTACCTTAGATTTTGTATTTCTAACACTCTCCCCCTCCCATGTGTCTGTCAGCTTATTGTGCTGTGGGGGCGTGCATGTTGCTGTGATCCTGAGAGCTATGCCACCACTACTTCAGATACCAGCAGGGCCACCGGTGGTGGACAGGTTTCAACTGAGCTTCTAGACTAAGACAGACTAAGGAAAAGGACCCGGTAGCCCATTCCCGAATCAATTAGCCATGGAAAACCCTGAGAAGCAGAGAAGCACTGTCAAATATAGTCCCGGAAAATGAGAGCCCCTGGCTGGAAGGCATTCAAGAAATGACTGGGAAAGAGTTGCCTCCTCAAAGTAGAGTCAACCTTAATGGCAGGAATGGAGTAAAGTCCCTGGGACCTCCTTTTGCTGATGTGGCACAACTCAAAATGAGAAGAAACCCAGTGGCTGCAACAATGGCTCAAACATAAGATCATGTGCATGGCACAGTGCTGGATAGTGCTTCATTCTGTTGTATGTAGGGTCTGAGTCAGATCCAACTCAACGACACCTAACAACAACAGCAAGCTCCCAAGTGATAGTTTGCTTCTTTTCAAGAGGAGGAAACTAGACCCAGAGCCTTATCTTACAAGACATCGTTGAGTATTTGAATGAGCGGGTTCCGCAGAGCCCGCTGTGGTTTCAAGGGGTGGTGGCTGGTGCTTTGCGGGAAAAGCTGCTGACCAGTGTCAGGGCTGAAGTCCTGAAAAGCTAAAGTCGTCTTTTTCTTTCTGGGAAATTTATTGGAGAGAACACAAGTTGTAAGGCCTTGGCAAGTGGGTGCAGTGGTTGAGAGGAGCGGCAGGAACCAAGCAAAGAAGCTACTTGTTCCCGCAGAGCTGGGTGGCCAGCACAGTCATGGCAGTGAGTTGTGTGCAGTTTGTTGCACAGCCTGTGGACACTGCAATGGAGGCCATGGTGGGTTGGCCCACAGGTTGATCTAAAACTCAGAGATGGACCTCGGCAATCAGGACCCCTTCTGGTGCTGCATGTCTAAGTCAGCCTGGGGAACTCAGCCGCACCTGCTTGAGGGCGCAGGAGAGGGCACAGTTGTGCAGGGCTGGCCAGGAAGGACTGCGCTCCCAACACAATTTAAATCACCTCACCAGCGAGCAGCTCCATGGCACTCAAAACGATCCACGTCGCACCCCCGTGGCCATTTCATGGCTGCTCTTTACACTGTGCAGGTAATGTTGCTCTGCAGTCTCTGAGGTCCCGAGTTCAATTCCCAGCACTGCAAAAATGGGAGAAGGACGTGGCAACCCACTCCCAAGGCAATCCCGAAACAATCAGCCATTGAAAACCCTATGAGGGTCTCTATGAGTCGGAGACAACTCGTGGCACCTAACAACAACAACATTCCTCAGCATATCTGGCAAATCCCTCACTTGGCAAGTCTCATCGTCAGCCTCCTCCCCAGCCTCCCATTCATCCTGGAGCCGTGCACAGTGCAGTGTGACTTTTTGGTGGGTTCATTTTAGAGTTCCCTGGGCTGTTTAGCCCAGTAGCTGGGAGCCTGCAACTCCAGAGTGTGGGTCAACCATGTGTATGTGGGGCCCTCCGCAGAGGTTCTGTGCCCTGGGCAGAGATTGTCACTGGGTTGTCTGTTGCTTGATGAGATCACATGATAGCAGATGGGTCACTGTGGTCTAATTAGCTGCAATAAATTAAGTCTCACTGTTGCTAATAGGAGCTCTAGAGCATGGCTTTCTAAGTAATAGGACAAAACAGCTTTCTGTTTGCCAGGTACTTTGCTGGACACTGTCCATGTATTATCTCATAAAGCTTCATTTATAGAATTGGAAACTGGAGATGGAGTAAAGGAAAAAACAAACTTGCCCAGTGTCCTGCAGGTGGGAAGCTGAATGGGAGGTCGAGGTGGAGTCTCCTTCAGTTGTCCTTATCTGGGGCCCTTGCCTCACAGGCACTGTGTCTTGATTCTGTGTCTTTGAAGGGATTTTTAAGTTTTGGCATGCTAATGAGAGGGGCCAGGGGAAAGACCTGGCAATCCACTCCCAAATCAATCCCGAAACAATCAGCCATTGAAAACCCTGTGAGGGACGCTATGAGTCGCACCTAACTCCAGGGCACCTAACAACAACAGCAAGGAGAGGGGTGGGTGGGATTAGCTCAGTTGATAGAGCGCTGCTCTGCAGTCCTGTTAATATTAAGGCTTCTTCAACCCCTCACAGTGCGGGGCGAAGCTGAGGTCTGCAGAGAGCCCTCTGTGTGCTGTGATCCCTCTAGGGCATGGCAGGGGTCCATTGTGGGGTATCTGCCCCACTCCTCATCAGCAGGCACATTTCAGGAGAATGGAGCCTGTGGGGGACGCCAGAATTGGCACCTGTTAGTGTGTCACGTGGGATGTCTATAGCAGCGGGTAGAAGGCCCAGGTCAGCTCCCACACCCAGAAGGCCACAGAACGGTGGTGGTGATGGGCAGCTCATCATCGGGGTCTAATGGGGCTTCCGCATGAATTGACCGTGCCCATGAGCTGGCAACAGGATGGCCCTGTGGTCACAGCCACCACGTTTGCATGTAGCATCCCCTGAGCAGGCCAGTCAGGTTTCTGTCTCCCGAGGAGGAGCGAGACTCTCCGAGGGGCCTCTCTGGAAGCAGACTTCTGTCTTCTTGGAGTTTGGACTTAGGCCCAACTGAGACAATTGGCTGATGCCACCAAGGAGCTGCCAGGGTGTCATAGACCAGGGCTTTTACAGGAAGGGCCAGGCCCATTCGTGGATCATCACATGGATTTAGGAGGTCTCAGGCAGCAGAAAACAACAATACCACACACACACACACACACACACACACACACACACACACAGAATATCAAGGAAAGCATGAGCAAGGGCAAATTGTGGGGGCCCTTGCTTGTAAAGGTTTTACTATCTACCTTTGTGTTTGGAGTCAGTACAGAATGTTTCTCGCTGTTCCAGAAAAGTTGATTCACCATTTTGCATGGGTCTGCCACAAAGACCCACAAACCACCAAATACTTGTGTTTGATGTACGTCTGCCATGCACTTGGAAGACTCCGGTGAGCAGGTGATCTAGTGGCTGGATCCCAGGTAGAAATGATTTTATTGTGATGATGATGTCATCCCAAGTCCCTTGCTGCCTCTACATCTGAGCTGTCCATGAAGGTGGCTGCAACCACTGTGGCCATTGAGCACTGGAAATGTGGCTGCTCTGCCCTGAGATCTCCAAAAGTAAGAACTGGAAGACCTGGCAAACATGATGCCATTGATAACTATATAATATTGATAACTACTTAATATTGATAACTACTTAATATTGATTAGGTAGATCTTTGGACTGGGGTTTCACTCAGTTGGTCGAGGGCTACTCTGTGCTCTCTGAGGCCCTGGGTTCAATCCCCAGCACTGTAAAAAACAGGAGAATGTCATGGCAGCCCACTCCCCAAACAGCCATTGAAAACCCTATAAATAGGAAAGAGACACTGAATAGTTCTGGGCTTGGCACAGTGTCAGGGAGTGTTTCATTCTATTGTATATAGAGTTGCTATCAGTCAGACCTGACTCAATGGCACCTAATAACAGGACAAGTAGATGATTAAAGGATATTTAGGGCTTATTGAGTTCGATACAGTGAGTTTTAAAAATCAGTTTCACATGCCTCTACTTCATTTAATGTAGCTCCTAGAAAACTTGAAATTCTGTTTGTGGCTGGCAGTCTCTTCCTCAGGGGACAGCACTGCCTTCATCTCGCTGGGTGTAGTGTGTCACCTGACAGATGGGCTGCAGCTGCTGCAGTGTTCCTGGACATGTAGGTGCACCATGACTGTCCTGCTTGTACACAGCCCCGTACCGGCTTCTTTGTGTATTTTTCTCTGTTGCATTTTTCTCCTTGCCAGACTGTTCCCCGTCCATCTTTCTTCAGGGAGGATCTAGCCTTCCTTTACCCACACGGATGACCTTATCTCATATGGCTCTGCTCAGAGTGAACCTAAAGAGGGCTTCTGCAGGTGGTGACAGAGCAGTGTGTTTTGTGTTCCATTCACCTGCAATCTTGCCTTGCCTTCCCCATGCAGTTGCAACAAGCAGATGTCCTGCAGTCCTTCTGTCCTCCTGTTGAGCTCCACAGTGTCCAGGAGACCCGGGCACAGCCCCTGGAATTCTGACTGCAACTTCTATTTCTACCAACTCCTGGCATTTTTCTGCTCAAAAATAACCAACTTCTCTTCTGATCAAAGCTTCAAAATAATATAGATGAACTCTCTTCCCGCAATTTCTATCCAGTCCCCCTACTAGTAGACATTTAATGTTCTTTGTTTTAATAAAAATGCTTCTGGCTGGGTGCTGTGGTGTATGCGTGTAATCCCAGTGGCTTGGGAGGTGGAAGCAGGAGGATTGCAAGTTTGAGACCAGATGCAGTCTGCATAACTTAGTGAGACTCTGCCTCAAAAAGTAAAAAGATGGGCTGGGAATGCAGCTCAATGGTCCAGCACTTGGAAAGCCTGCAAGTGTGATGCCCTGGGTTCAATCCCCAGTACCGCAAAATAAATATATAAATAAATAAATAATAAAAATGCTTCCATGAGCACATTTTAGGGCATTTGTGTGAGTATATCTGCAGAGTAAAATTAGAGATAAGTGGCTAGGTCACTGTGCATATATATTTTAAAGTTTATTAGATATAATCTGTCCACTCAGATTTCTTTTTCTTCTCTTTTTTGGCAAATGTTGGTGGGGTACAGAGTAATACAGCATTGACTTTTTCCATTATGAAACTATTACATCACTTTTGCTTACACTTTTATCAACTTCCAAGGTTTATGGAACTTTTTAACTAATATGTAGTAAAGCTCATATGCATATTTGGGTTATGTTCCCCTATTTTCCCCATGTGCTAATGAAGTTGCATCATTTACATTGAGATTACCCTCTCCCTCTACTCAGATTTTCAAACAGCTTTTAGGAAATAGCCATAATTTTAAGAAATCTAATTATTTTCTAAGTAAACAAATTTGTTTTCTTTGAAAGTAGGAGTATTTTTTAAAGTGTAATACATTTATCACAAGAAAAAAACACATTTTCTGAACTCCAATTTCATATTTTTCTTGTAACAACAAAATTGTCATTTGTGTTGCCTTGGTTAGTTAACTTTCTGGTGGCGGCCCTGCAGGCTTGATTGCCCTGCATCTGATATAAACAGTTTAAGGGAGGAAAGATTTATTTTGCCTCAAAGTTCAGAGGACTTTAGTCCAGAGTGGCGAGGAGGCACAGCCAAGGAGGTGGCCGGGTCTGTGGTGGAGGACCTCACATCATGGCATCAGGAAGCAGAGAGAAGGATCAGAACAGGAGGCCCAGGCAAAACCTCCAAAGGCCCGTGCCAGTGACCTGCTTTCACCATCTAGGTCTCCCCTCCCACAGTCCACCACCTCCCACCATGGCGCCACCACCTGGGAACCCAGCATTCAAACATGAGTTTGGAGGAAGTCTTAGAGTGGTACAGCAGCATTTGATCTGCTCCATGCTTGAACATTTCAGTCCTTGACCAGTATTTTCCAGAGAGTTCTGTTTTGGTGCTGAACCACTTAATTGGCAGTTGACCACTGTGCTAAAATCCGTGTATGTGGGGCCATGCATACTCATTATGCTTCCAGGTGAAACAAAGGGAAAAGTGTTGCTTTGTGTACCGATTTCAAGCAGTAGGGACCTGTCCTGTTGCTGTTTCACAATCTCAGGATTTTTTTTTTTTTACACACACTCGCATGCACCGTACAGTGTCATGGCTCCCAAGAAACGTTCTGGGGCTAAAAGTGAAGGAAAGAGGAAAACAATAAGAATAATTGAACTAAGAAGAGAGCCTATTGCTCAGTATATGAGTGTCATACATGCATCTGACTCAGCCACTCAGTGTTGTGCTGGAATTAGTAAATACATTTACATCATTTCTTATGAGAAAAGCATGCTCAGCACCCCAACTGATGGGCGCTCCACCAGCCTTCCAGAATGGACTGTGGTCCAGTCCTGAGTTACCACTGTGTATTCAAATCGTAACACTGGTGATTCTTTCTCTTCCTCCTTGTGAATGCTGAGTGAAGATACGACGATGAAGCAGCTGCAGCCATTTTAAAACTGTGAGGAAAAAGCCAAGAGAATTTCAGAGATCTCTGCCTAAACAGGAATAACCTATCCCCAGATGGCTTAAAAGAAAAATAAATCTCAACTGCAAACTGTTCCTACAATATGGTCTACAAAGCCCTGGGTGATAAAGACCCTTAAAGGTAATTTCCAAGGTCAAATGTCTTCTTAATAACACTAACATGACATTTTCCTTCTTCACCATTTTGACATGCTCCCTAGTGAGGCAAAAGCAATGACTGGTAAACTGCTGGCACAACCTGAATCAAGCCAGTGGCACAAAGCAATACTTAGCAATCACCGAATGCTTCCTTGGCAAATATTCACAATAAAAATGAGACAGTTTCACTTAAGAATGTTCATGAGGACACTGAATAAGTTATTAAGTTTATTCACTCAAACTGTGAGTGCAAGTTTTTTTAATATTCTATCAGATAAAATGGGAAGTTTGCATAAGGCACTTCTACAAACCAAAGTACAGTCATACTCTGCTTAATGGCAGGGATCCACTCTGAAAAATGATTTTTCACTGTGTGAACATCATAGAGTATTTATACCACCCTAGGTGATGTGAGGCAATCAAGAGACAGTGAACATGGGATGTGTGAGTCGCCCGCAGTGTAACCTGGCATATGGTTTTATAGTCTACTTTATTCAACAAGAAGAAAGTACAGTCTAAAATAGCAATGGAAAATATAGTAAATATGTAAAGCAACAACCATCATTTGTTATCCTTATCAGGTACTCTGTGCCATGCTTGTGTGTCCTGTACTTTTATACTACTGGCAGTGCATAGGCTTGCTTACACCAGCATCACCACACATACCTGAGTAGTGCCTTGTGCTACCTTACCATGGCAATGACATCACTAGGTGATGGGAACTTTTCAGCTTCATTATGATCTAATCTTATGGTACCATTGTCAGGTAGGTGGCTTGTTGCTGACTAAAACATCTCTAGGTGGTGCATGACCGTGCAGTGGTTTTCTTGAGGTAACACACTTGTACAATTGTTTGAGTTACCAGCTGAAGTAGCCGCTCTTTTCATGGAATATCGTTTCTTCTTGAAAGAACAATTAGTAGATGAATTATGAATATTTAGACCTGTGAATTTGGCAGACATTATCTCAGAAATGAATATATTAAATCTGTCAATTCAAGAAAAATAGCTATTGCTACTCTGCCTGGGATACCATTCAATCTTTCAAGCAATAATTGCAGTTTTGATAAGCTTATACCCTTTTTTAAAATTTATTTTTATTAGCATACAGTGTATACAATATGAATTTCATTATGAGATTATCATACAGCTGTACCATGTACTTTGCACTTGTTCTTTCCCTCTTTACCCATGTTGCTCCTTCCCCCCACTATTCATCTCTCCACTCTAGATACTTTCCTTTGTGTTTTCCCGTCTTGTATACATATATACTTTTCATTTCTAGATAAATCTATCTTCCATATGAGTGAGAACATGTGATATCTGTTTTTCTGTGTCTGGTTTATTTTGCTTAAAATGATGTTCTCTGGATCCATCTGTTTTCCTGCAAATGACATAATTTCATTCATCTTTATGGCTGAATATTCCATTGTGTATATATACCACATTTTTAAAAATCCACTCATCTGTTGATGGACATCTGGGCTGATTTCATATCTTTGCAATTGTGAACAATGTTGCAGTGAACAAGGAAGTGCCGGTGTATCTGTGGTATGATGCCCTGGATTCCTTTGGGTATATGTCCAAGAGTGATATAGCAGGGTCATAAGTTTTATACCCAAGACCATAAGCTTGACACCTTCCCAATACTTAAAGACTTCTCTTAAGAGATCGATGGTGGTATTAACAAATGTGATTTGTTTCATGTTGTATAATGAACTACGTCAACACTGGAAAGTTCTACTTAGCCCAGTGAGCCTATATATTCCCTCCCTCCCTCCCTCCCTCCCTC
>VMDO01007701.1:0-89324 GCA_007922755.1 Pedetes capensis | reverse complement strand
CCCTGGGGAGCTTCACTCTGGCTTTCCTGGCCAGGAATCTTCCTGACACATTCAATGAAGCCAAGTTCCTGACATTCAGCATGCTGGTGTTCTGCAGTGTCTGGCTCACCTTCCTCCCTGTCTACCACAGCACCAAGGGGAAGGTCATGGTGGCCGTGGAGGTTTTCTCCATCTTGGCCTCCAGTGCAGGGGTGCTAGGCTGCATCTTTGCTCCAAAGTG
Organism: Pedetes capensis; assembly: GCA_007922755.1. Lineage (NCBI taxonomy): Eukaryota > Metazoa > Chordata > Mammalia > Rodentia > Pedetidae > Pedetes > Pedetes capensis. The sequence continues at coordinate 89,104 of VMDO01007701.1, read as the reverse complement.
CTACATCATTTTGTTTCGACCTGACTGGAATTCTTTTCAAGCGATCAGGGGCAAAAGATGTTCTAGAACCGATTATGGTGTTTAAAATGAAATTGATGTGCCCTGGTGCACTTCAAGACATCACTGCTACATTCTAATGACCAAATATTAGGTTATAGCATGACATGTTTTCCCCATTGATAAGTGACTCTCATTCGTTCTCTACATGTTATATGGAGACTTTTTTCCTATTATATGATGTCTCATTTTCTATAAAGAGATCATATCTATTTCAAGATTTTTTACCTGTTAAAATGTCTCCTTTTTCTGTTATGGTCTACATTTAGTTAAAGTGGATTTTCCTACCAAATTCCCTCTTTTTTGTGTTTAGGGGCCATATTTCATTTGAGAGAGTTTATTTCTCCTCTTAAATTTTCACTTTTCTACATAGGGCCAGTTGGATCGCCTTTTTTGGTAACAGGCACAAATATGGATCTCTTCCAACTGAATGCGCAAACTATCAGACAATATCATTAATATCACACATCAGCAAAATTCTACTAAAGATCATTCAGAAATGACTGCAGCAGTATATAGACAGGGAATTACCAGAAAATCAAGCGGGATTCAGAAGAGGGCGGGGAACAAAGGACATCATTGCTGATGTCAGGTGGATAGTAGCTGAAAGCAGAGAATATCAGAAAGATGTCTACCTATGTTTTATTGACTATGCAAAAGCATTAGATTGTGTGGATCATAACAAATTATGGATAACACTTTGGAAAATGGGAATACCAGAACACCTAATTGTGCTCATGAGAAATCTGTACATGAACCAGGAGGCAGTTGTTCAAATAGAACAAGGAAACACTGAATGGTCTAAAATTGAGAAAGGTGTGCGTCAGGGCTGTATACTTTCACCCTATCTCTTCAATTTATACACTGAGCAAACAATCCGAGAAGCTAAACTTTATGAGGAAGAATGCGGCATCAAGATTGGAGGAAGACTCATTAACAACCTGCATTATGCAGATGACACAACTCTGCTTGCTGAAAGTGAAGAGGATTTAAAACATTTACTCATGAAGATCAAAGATCATAGCCTTCAATATGGGTTACGACTAAACATCAACAAAACAAAAATCCTTACGACTGGGTGGCACGCATCTTCACAATAAATGGAGAAAAGATTGAGGTTGTCCAAGATTTTGCTTTGCTTGGCTCCATAATCAACACCCATGGAAGCAGCAGTCAAAAAATCAAAAGACGCATTGCTCTAGGAAAAGCTGTGGCAAAAGATCTCTTTAGAGTATTGAAAAGCAAAGATGTCACATTGAAGACAAAGGTGCGTCTGGCTCATGCCATGGCATTTTCAGTTGCATCATATGGTTGTGAAAGCTGGACATTGAACAAGAGAGACAGAAAAAGAATTGATGCTTTTGAATTGTGGTGCTGGAGACGTCTATTGAATATACCATGGACTGCCAAAAGAACCAACAAACCTGTCCTAGAAGAAGTTCAACCAGAGTGCTCCTTGGAAGCAAGAATGGCTAGACTGTGTCTTACATATATCAGACATGTAGTCAGGAGAGATCAATCCCTGGAGAAGGACATCATGTTTTGGAGAGTGGCGGGTCAACTCAAAAGAGAAAGCCCCTCCACCAGATGGATTGACACAGTGTCTGCAACAATGGGCTTAAACATACATAAGATCATTTGCCTGGCACAGAATCGGGAAGTGTTTCGATGTGCTGTACATAGGGTTGCTATGAGTTGGACTCTACTCGACGGCACCTAACAACAATAACAACTAGTGCAGACCAAAACAGGTCATCCCCAATACATATTACTGCTCAAATGCTGTCATTAGAAACCAGAGAGGCTATCCTGCATGCAGCAAGGCAAAAACCCCTTGTTACTTATAAAGCAAAACCTAATAAAATTACTGCAGACTTCTCCACATCAACATAGAAAGCTAGAAAGGAATGGACACAGGTGATTCACATCCTAAAAAAAAATCTCCCATCAAGATTACTATATCCAGCAAAATTATCTTTGAAAATAGAAGAGGAGTATAAAACATTTAATGATATCGATGCATTTAAATGATTTGCAATCACCAAACCAGCCCTGCAGAGGATTGTAAATCAATTACTATATACAGGAGAGACAAGATAACCCTATGTAGGAAATCAAAGACTTGGTTAGCTGAGATGAGTGCAACCCAGGAAAGGAACAAAGCAACCATGATTCATAAGCCAGTAACAGGTAATGATTGGATGCATAACAATAAATACTATTCAATAATCACTATTAACGTAAATGGTCTTAACTCACCAATTAAGAGACAGAGACTGGCTAATTGGATGAAAAAACATAAACCTTCAATATGTAGTATTCAAGAAACTCATCAAACTCACAAAGACTGCAATAGACTGAGAATTAAGGGCTGGAAAACAGTATACTAAACAGGGGGTGGGGGAAAAAAGCAGGCATTGCAATTCTAATTTCAGATAGATTACATTTCAATCCAAAACTAATTAGAAGAGACAAAGAAGGACACTACATTTTAGTAAAAGGAACAATCGATCAGGAACCAATAGCAATCCTAAATATTTATTCCCCAAACACTGGGGCACCTAGCTTTATAAGACAAACTTTATGGAATGTAAAGAACTTTACTGGACCTAAACAATACTAATGGGAGACTTCAATACCCCACTTTTGTCAAGAGACAAGCCATCAAAACAAAAACTCAATGGAGAAGTGTCAAATCTAATCTCCACCCTAAACCAGTTGGATCTCACAGAAAGATTCACAATATTTCATCCACATGATGAGGTATACACGTTCTTCTCAGCTCGACATGGAATGTTTTCTAAGATACATCATATGCTAGTCCATAAGAACTCCCTAAACAAATAGGAAAAAGTAGAAATTATCCCCTGTTCCTTATCAGATCATAATGGGATAAAACTGGAGCTCAAGAGCAAGAATAAATTCCAGAAACTTTACAAACTCATGGAGACTGAATGATACTCTGCTGATGACCAGTGGGTTGTTGATGAAATCAAAATGGAATTTTTAAAATTCCTGCAATCAAATGATGAAAACACATCCTACCAAAACATGGGATACAGCAAAGGCAGTTTTAAGAGGGAAGTTTATAGCATTAAGTGCCTTCATCAATAAGGTAAAGAAGACCCAAACAAATGACCTAATGATGCATCTTAAGACACTAGAAATCCAACAAAAAAAATCAATCCTAAAAGGAGCAAACAAAAGGAAATTACAAAAGTAAAGGGAGAAATATTTCAATTAGAATCCAAAGAGATAATTGAAAAAATTAATAAGACTAAGAGCTGGTTCTATGAAAAGATTAATAAAATAGACACTCCTCTGGCCAACCTCATCAAAAAGAAAAATGAAAAAACTAACATAGTACAGATTATGAAAGAAAACGGGTCCATAACCACCGAATACAATGAAATACAGAAAATCATCAGGGATTACTATGAGGGATTGTATTCCCAAAAATATGAAAATGCAGAAGAAATGGATAAATTTATTAACACGTATGACTTACCACAGCTAACCCCAGAAGACATAACAATGTAAACAAACCCATTACATATACGGAAATAGAAAAGGTAATAAAAAGTCTCACAACAAAGAGCCCAGGTCCTGATGGGTTCACAGCAGAGTTTTACCAAACTTTTAAAGAAGGTATAATACCTGTCTTCCTCAAATTATTCCAAAAAACAGAAAAGGAGGGAACACTCCCAAATTCATTCTACAAAGCTACCATCACCCTGATCCTAAACCAGGAAAAAATTCATGTAAGATAGAGAATTATAGGCCCATCATCCTTATGAATTTAGATGCAAAAATATTTAATAAAATTCTAGCAAACAAAATCCAGCAGCATATTAAAAAGATTATTCACTATGACCAAGTGGGATTTATACCATAGATGCAAGGCTAGTTCAACATACGAAAATCAACTAATGTAATCCAACATATCAAGAAACTGGCAAACAAAAACCACATGATCATCTCAATTGATGCTGAAAAGGCCTTCGACAAAGCACAACACTTTTTCATGATAAAAACACTGGGGAAGATAGGTATAACAGACAAATACCTTAATATCATAAAAGCCATCTATGAAAAACCTACAGCCATTTCCTCTTAGATCCGGAACAAGACAAGGATGTCCTCTCTCTCCTATTGTATTCAACATAGTAATTGAAGTCCTGGCCAGGGCAATCAGACAAGAGAAAGAAATCAAAGGGATACAGATTGGCAAGGAAGAGGTCAAATTATCCTATTTGCAGATGATATGATCCTATACCTGAAAGACCCCAAAACCTCAACCAGAAAACTTCTAGAATTAATCAACTCCTTCAGCAAAGTGGCAGGTTATAAAATCAACACACAAAAATCAATAGCTTTTCTTTACATCAACTGCAAACAGGAAGAGAAGGAAATTTCAGAAAAAGATACCTTTCACGATAGCCCACCAGAAAATTAAATACCGTGGAATCAATCTAACCAAAGACGCTTCAGATCTCCACAAGGAAATTTTCAAAACATTAAAGAAAGAAATAGCAGAGAACACTGAAAAATGGAAAGACCTTCTCTGCTCCTGGATAGGGAGAATTAATGTAGTAAAAATGGCTATCCTACCAAAGCAACTTATAGATTTAATGCAATCCTCATTAAAATTCCACTGACTGACTTTGCAGAAATAGAAAAAATGATCCAAAAATTCATATGGAACCACAAAAGACCACGTATAGCCAAAACACTCTTAATCTGCAAAACTAATGCAAGTGGAATCACAATCCCTGACTTCAAGCTATTCTATAGGGCCATGGTAGCAAAACCAGCTTGTTACTGGCACAAAAATAGGCCTGAATGTCACCTTTAAATGATGAACCCCCAAATATGTTACAATGAATATATCTGCCTTCACCCTGGTTGTCTCATAGGAAGGATGATTGCTAATGACAGGTAAGAACTCTCATAAGCAGAAGGACACCTAAGACAGGCACAGTCATGGAGAGGCCAGCAGATGTTACCTCTAAATGCTGCACCCCCAAATATATTACAGTGAATTTATCTTCCTTCACCCTGTTTAGCTCTCAGGAGGGCTGATTCCTGATGATGGGTACGATATCTCATAAGCAGAGGGACAACCTAAGACAGGCACAGTTGTGGATAAGCCATCAGGAGAGGCAGGTCTCCCTGGAAAGGCCAAGATGCCCACCTTACTAAAGGGAGAGGCATAAATGCCCACCTGTTCACTGTGTCCTTTGTTTGACATTGCAAAGGCTTACTGGTGCATGCAGTAAAATGAGTTTTGAGAGCACTACCTGATGTCATCGGTTCCTGGAAGGCCACTTATCAATTATCTCTTGTGATTTGGAAAGAATGTCCTGCCCTGATCATACCTTGGATTATAGTAAGAAAAAGAGATTAGAGAAACACTAACCAGGTTTAAAAAGTTCATACATTCCTTTTCTATTCTGTAATTGTTACTAAGAAATAAAGTTGAGATATAAGGAGGCTAAGAGAGGCTTCCTAGCTCTTGGCTGAAGCTCACAAACATTCTTGGCTGTCCGTCTCTTCATATTTTGTTGAGGAACCTTGAAACTACACCTGAAGACATCTGGAACAGAATACAAGACCCAGAAATACCTCAACACACCTATAGCCACCTGATTTTTGACAAAGGAGCAAAGCAAGTAAACTGGAAAAAGGATAGCCTTTTCAATAAATGGTGCTGGGAAACATGGACATCCGCATACAGAAAAATGAAAACTGACCCACATATCTCAATATGCATGAGAGTTAACTCAAAATGGACAAAAGATCTCAACATAAAACCAGAAACTTTAAAACTTATAGAGGCAAGATAGGCAATACACTCCATCATATAGGCCTAGGAAAGTATTTCCTTAACAGGACACCAATTGCTCAAGAAATTGCAATAAGAATAGATAAATGGGATTACATGAAATGAAAAACTTCTGCACAGCAAAAGAAACAATTAACAGAGCCAAGGAAACCCCCACTGAATGGGAAAAAATCTTCGCATCCTATACATCAGACAAAGGTCTAATTACCAGAATTTATAAAGAACTCAAGAAAAAAACTCCCAAGAAAACAAATAACCCAATACAAAAATGGGCAAAGGAACTGAGTAGATAGTTCTCAAATGAAGAGGTCCGTAAAGCCATGAAACACGTGAAAAAATGTCCAATATCCCTAGAAATGTTCAATATCCCTAGCCATTAGGGAAATGAAATTAAAACAACTCTGAGATTTCACTTTACACCAGTAAGAATGACCAAGATCAATAAAACAAATAACAACAAATGCTGGCGAGGTTGCAGGGGCAAAAGGGAACACTCTTACATTGTTGGTGGAGCTGTAAATTGGTCCAACCACTGTGGAAATCAATATGGAGGTACCTTAAAAAACTAAAAATAGATCTACCATATGACCCAGCTATAACACTATTGGGAATTTACCCAAAGGGAGATGGGTCATCATACCACAGAGACACCTGCATCTCCATGTTCAGTGCAGCACTTTTCACAATAGCAAGGATATGGAATCAACTAATGTGCCCATCAACAGAAGAATGGATTAAAAAAAATCTATGGTATATATACACAATGGAATACTACTCAACAGTCAAAAAAATGAAATAACACCATTCGCAGCAAAATGGATGGAATTAGAGAAAATTATTTTAAGTGAAAGAACTCAAGCTCAGAAAGAGAAACACCACACGTTCTCACTCATATGTGGGAGATGAATCAAAATTATAAGGAAAAAATCCTATACAAAGGTCAGATCATAATAAAAGAAAAAAAGCTAAGAATGGTATTATTATAGATGGTCTCGAAAATACGTGTAATAGTTCTGACAATGTAAAAAGAAAGTTCACTACAGAAAAAGTTTCTGGGGGCTTAGATAGGAAGGGGGAGGGGGGAAACATAGAGGAGGGTAAGGGGTAACCTATATGAATAATGCTTATCAAATTGCATATATGAAAATTGTCACAACGAAAAGCATGTCAAAATGAATCACACTATGATGTACATTAAAAATTTCTAATAAAAAAAAAAAAAAGAAAAAGTTTCTGGGGGGTGGAGTCAAGATGGCGGACAGATAACACATGCCTTCTGTCCCGGAGTAATGGGAAGCCTCAATTAGGGGTTTGAAACTCACATTGAATAAATAGAAACAGTGATAATTTAGTTTGGGGATAGAGAATGAAACTAGGCGTACACTGAAATCAAGGATTTGGCTTCAGAGGAGCTACACAGTGGACAGTATCGGGACCACCACCATTTCACCATCACACAGACGGCGGATAGAATCCCCGAGACTCGGAGGGGACTTCGCGCACATGCACCAACGGGGACCGGACCCAACAGGGAGTGCAACCTTGGCAGCACACTCTCACCCTGCCTGTGGGACACAAACTCCAAATTCCGGGTGAGTCAGTTTGAGGTGGCACAGGGAATCGCCGTCCATACAGGACGGGAAGGGAACAGAGAAACCCGTGCCAGCAATATGCGTCTAGAGAGCTGAGACACAGCCCCCTCCTTCCTGTTGTGGTGGGTCAGGTGTACAGACACGATCTCCACAGATATATGGGCACACATATACCCAGATCCCAGACACACTAGAGGTCAACCCACTGCACTGTGGAGAAATCTGGGGTTTGTGGAGGCGACTGAGCCCCACACAGACAGAGAGCTCCTTTTCAGCAGAGCCTAGTGGCACAATTAGCCACAAGCAGAGAAGTTCCAAGCGCAATCACAGCACATGGACAGACCTACTACAGATTCCCTCTGGGGCAGTCGGAGAGCATCCTGCCCACAAGAGGATATGGTCCTCCCAAGTGGGCAGAAATCCCTACAATAAAAAAATTCCACGATAGCAGCCATATTCCCCCCATGCTGTAGGTCTTGGGAAGGAAATCTCTGATTTGGGGAATTGGCACCTGAACTACATGGGACAGGGAGAACTGCAAGGAGGACCCCACAGGTTCCACTGCCTCTCGAACAATACAATAGACACAGAATATTTTGTGGAACAGTCTCTTCGGGCACTCGGTGCCCCGCTTAAACCCAGGACATTGTGGGCATTTTGCCATATTGACCCAATAAGACACACTGTTACTGCGGATTGTGTGGAAACACTGCCAACCTGAGTTCTGTAGGGAGCACTGCATCCTGCAGTATCAACTTCACCTGGTGGAATTGGGTGTCCACAGTTCAGATTCCACCTGCAAGAACATACAAGTGCTTTGCGTTTCGGTTATTATTATTATTATTATTATTATTATTATTAATGGGGGTTTGAACCCATGGTCTTGCGCCTGCTTGCTTTGTTGGTGCTAGACCGACACACTGTGCCCCCAGCCCATATTATTTGCTTTTTGAAACAGGGTCTTGCTGGGTTGCACAGATCTTGGGCTTGCGATCCTCCTGCCTCCACCCCTAAAGCCACTGGGATTCCAGGCGTGCATCACTGCACCTGACTACAAGTGTTCTTATATGTATGTGGGAGTGTGTATGCGTGAGGTCTGGAATTTTTTTTTTTTTGTACAGGTGTTTGAACACAGGGTCCTGTGCCTGCTTGTTTGGTAGGTGCTGGACCGCCGTGCTGCACCCCGGGACCATATGTTTTTTGCTTTTTGAGACAGGGTCTCATTGGGTTGCACAGAACTTGGGCTTGCATTCCTCCTGCCTCCAACCCCCAAGCCGCTGGGATTGCAGGAGTGCACTACCTCACCCGACTACAAGTGTTTTTATTTGTGTGTGGGAGCGTGTATGTGTGAGATTTGTTTCTTTTTCTTTCTTTCTTTCTTTTCCTTAGTTTTCTCTTTTTCTTTCCTATTTTTCTTCCTTTCTTCTTTTACTCCCTTCCCTTTATCTATTTTCCTTCTCTATTTCTTAAGCTATATATGTGTCTTTGTTTTAATCATTTATCCCTTAAATCTTAACTTTAATTTTGACAGTAATTTCTATTAGCTTCTGTCCTCTACCTCCTCTTTCTCCCTCTTCTATCACCAGATCCCCCCCTTCCTCACCCCACAGAAGAGAAACAAAATCTATCGCCTCCCTAACCCCTACCCCGCCTTGGAGTTGGGCTGGTGGACTGAAGTGTCAACCACACAGACCAAATAGCCGAGAATATACCCAACTCATAAGCTCTAATAAGCACCAGAGATTCAGCACCACACAATCTCAAAGGAATAGCAGAGGAAGAAGTTCTGCATAATCAGGAGAAACAAATTCTATTTCCCGGACCATATTATGGGCAAACAAAGTAAACCTACAAAAAAACACAAAGGGGCAGGACCAATAACTCCAAGGACTCTGAATTCTTAGAGATCTCTGATTCGGAGTTCAGAGTCATGGTTATAAATATGCTAAGAGAAATAAAGACAAACACCACAAGGACGTTGGAAATACTTGAAAGGAAGGTTTCTAACTTGGAAGCCGTTCTGTCATCCCAGTTAGAAATGATAAGGAAAAATCAAGCCACTTTGCTTGATACTCAATCCAAATTATCAGAATTGAACATGGCTAAAGAATCATTCTCTTCAAGACTGGATGAATCTGAGCTGAGGATCTCTGAGGCAGAAGATGGCATAAATGAGCTGAAACACAAGCAATTAGAAATTGAGTCATGATAAAAGTTTTAAAGAAAGATTTCCAAGAGAACTCAGATAGAATAAAAAAAAAGAAATATAAGAATTCTGGGTATTCCTGAATGAGAAGAAAGAATCACTGGAGGCCTTCACAACCTAGTAAATGATATCCTCAAGGAAAACTTCCCAAAGATAGCACAGGAAATGGATATATACACGACTGAGACTTTCAGGACTCCTTTGAAAGAATGACTTAAATAGATCATCCCTGAGACACGTCATCGCTTGCATGTTGTCATTAGAGACCAGAGACGCCATTCTACAAGCAGCAAGACAGAAGCCCCTTATTACTTATAAAAAACAGCCAATTAAAATTACTGCAGACGTTTCCATATCAACATTGAAAGCTAGAAAGGAATGGGCACAGGTGATTCAAATATTAAGCAAAAACAATCTCCAGCCTAGATTAATATATCCAGCAAAATTATCTTTGATAATAGATGAGGAATATAAGACATTTAATGACATTGAAGCTTTTAAGTGATATGCAACCACCAAACCAGCACTGGAGAGGATTGTAAGTCAATTACCACATCCAGGAGAGGTAAGACAACCCTACAAAGGAAATTAAAGTACTGGTTAGCTGAGATGAGTGCAACCCAAGAAAGGACCAAAGCAAACATGATTCACAAATCAGGCATAACAATAAATGCTCCTCAATAATCTCTATTAATGTAAATGGTCTTAACTCACCAATTAAGAGACAGAGGCTGGCTAACTGGATGAAAAAACACAAACCATCAATATGTGCTATTCAAGAAACTCATCTAACTCACAAAGACTGGAATAAACTGAGAGTTAAGGGCTAGAAAAATGTATACCTAGCAGGGGGGGAGCCTGCAGCTATAGCCCTGTGGAATCCGATCCTGTCAGATCTCGGAAGCTAAGCAGGGTCGGGCCTGGTTAGTACCTGGATGGGAGACCACCAGAGAACACCAGAAGCTGTAGGCTTGGGAGAAGGACCTAGCAGTCCCCTCCCCAAAAAAATCAATCTGCCATTGAAAACCCTATGAACAGCAGAGAAGCACTGAAAAATAGTGTTTCACCTGTTGTACAGAGGGTCGCTATGAGTCGGATACCGACTTGATGGCACCTAACAACAACAACAACAGCAGGGGGGGAACAAAAGAAAGCAGATGTTGCAATTTTAATTTCAGATAGATTAAATTTCATTCCAAAACTAATTAGAAGAGACAAAGAAGGTCATTATATTTTAATACAAGGATCAAGAATCAATAATGCTCCTTAATATTTATGCCACAAACATAGGGGCTCCTAGCTTTATAAGACAAACCTTATGGAATATACAGACCTTTATAGGACCAGAATCAATAATAATGGGGGACTTCAATACCCCACTCTTGTCAAGAGACACATCATCAAAACAAAAAATCAACAGAGAAATGTCAAATCTAATCTCCACCCTAAACCAGCTGGATCTCACAGATATACACAGAATATTTCATCAACACAATGAGCAATATACATTCTTCTGAGCTCAACATGATACATTTTCTAAAATAGATCATATGCTAGTCCATAAGAACTCCCTCAACAAATACAAGAAAGTAGAAATTATCCCCTGTTCCTTATCAGATCATAATGGGATAAAATTAGAGCTCAAGAACATGAATAATTCCAGAAACTTTACAAACTCATGGAGACTGAATAATACACTACTGAATGACCCATGGATTGTTGATGAAATCAAATTGGAATTTAAAAAATTCCTACAATCAAATGATGATGAAAACACATCCTACCAGAACATATGGGATACAGCAAAGGCAGTTTTAAGAGGGAAGTTTATAGCATTAAGTGCCTTCATCAATAAAATAAAGAAGAGCCAAATAAATGACCTAATGACACAGCTTAAGACACTAGAAATCCAACAAAAAAACAACCCTAAATGGAACACACAGAGGGAAATTACAAAAATAAATGGAGAAATATCTTAATTAGAATCTAAAGAAGCCGGGCGTGGTGGCACACGCCTGTAATCCCAGTGGCTGGGGAGGCGGAGGCAGGAGGATCGCAAGTTCAAGACCAGAGACAGTCAGTGTAACTTAGCGAGACCCTGTCTCAGAAAATAAAAAAATCTACAAAATGGGCTGGGGGTGCAGCTCAGTGGTCCAGGCCCTGGGTTCAACCCCTAGTACCGCAAAAAAAAAAAAAAAAAAAAATCTAAAGAGATAATTCAAAAAATTAATAAGATTAAGAGTTTGTTCTTTGAAAAGTTTAATAAAATAGACATCCCTCTGGCTAACCTCATCAAAAAAAAGGAAAAATCTAACATAGTACAGATTATGAAAGACAATGGATCCATAACCACCGACTCCAACGAAATACAGAAAATTGTCAGGGATTATTATGAGAGACTGTATTCCCAAAAATATGAAAATGCAGAAGAAATGGACAGATTTATTAACACATATGACCTACCAAAACTAACCCCAGAAGACATAACTGACTTAAACAAGTCCATTACATATACAGAAATAGAAAAGGTAATCAAAAGCCTCCCAACAAAGAAGAGTCCAGGTCCTAATGGATTCACAGCAGAATTTTGCCAAACTTTTAAAGAAGATATAATACCTGTCTTCCTCAAATTATTCCAAAGAATAGAAAAGGAGGGAACGATCCCAAATACATTCTATGAAGCTACCATCACCCTGATACCTAAACCAGGAAAAGATTCATCTAAGATAGAGAATTATAGATCCATCTCCCTTGTAAACCTAGATGCAAAAATATTTAATAAAATTCTGGCAAACAGAATCCAGCAGCATATGAAAAAGATTATTCACCATGACCAAGTGGGATTTATATCACAGATGCAAGGCTGGTTTAACATACAAAAATCAATTAATGTAATCCAACATATCAAGAAACTGACAAACAAAAACCACATGATCATCTCAATTGATGCTGAAAAGGCCTTCGATAAAGTACAACACCTTTTCATGATAAAAACACTGGAGAAGATAGGTATAAGAGGTAAATACCTTAATTTCATAAAAGCCATTTATGACAAACCTACAGCCAACATTATGTTAAATGGAGAAAAACTGAAACCATTTCCTCTTAGATCTGGAACAAGACAAGGATGTCCTCTCTCTCCTATTGTATTCAACATAGTAATTGAAGTCCTGGCCAGGGCAATCAGACAAGAGAAAGAAATCAAAGGGATACAGATTGGCAAGGAAGAGGTCAAATTATCATTATTTGCAGATGATATGATTATATACCTGAAAAACCCCAAAATCTCAACCAGAAAACTTCTGGATCTAATTAACTCCTTCAGCAAAGTCGCAGGCTACAAAATTAACACACAAAAATCAATAGCTTTTCTTTACACCAATTCCAAACAGGAAGAGAAGGAAATTTCAGGAAAAATACCATTCATGATAGCCCACCAGAAAAATAAATATCTTGGAATCAATCTAACCAAAGGCCCTTCAGATCTCTACAAGGAAATTTTCAAAACCTTAAAGAAAGAAATAGCAGAGGACACTGAAAAATGGAAAGACCTCCCCTGCTCCTGGATAGGGAGAATTAATATTGCAAAAATGGCTATCCTCCAAAAGCAATCTATAGATTTAATGCAATACCCATTAAAATTCCACTGACTGACTTTACAGAAATAGAAAAAATGATCCAAAAATTCATATGGAACCACAAAAGACCATGTATAGCCAAAACACTCTTAAGCTGCAAAACGAACGCAGGTGGAATCACAATTCCTGACTTCAAGCTATACTATACAGCAGTGTTTGCAAAAACAGCTTGGTACTGGCACAAAAATAGGCCCGAAGACATCTGGAACAGAATAGAAGACTCAGAAATACCTCAACACACCTATAGCCACCTGATTTTTGACAAAGGAGCAAAGCAAGTAAACTGGAAAAAGGACAGCCTCTTCAACAAATGGTGCTGGGAAACATGGTCATCCGCATGCAGAAAAATGAAAGCTGACCCCCATCTCTCAATATACATGAGAGTTAACTCAAAATGGATAAAAGATCTCAACATAAAACCAGAAACTTTAAAACTTGTAGAAGGCAAGATAGGCAACACACTCCATCATACAGGCTTAGGAAAGTATTTCCTTAATAGGACTCCAATTGCTCAAGAAATTGCAACAAGAGTAGATAAATGGGATTACATGAAATTAAAAAGCTTCTGCACAGCAAAAGAAACAACAGAGTCAAGGAAACCCCCTCTGAATGGGGAAAAATCTTCGCATTTTATACATCAGACAAAGGTCTAATTACTAGAATCTATAAAGAACTCAAGAAAAAAAACTCCCCAAAAAACAAACAACCCAATGTACAAATGAGCAAAGGAACTGAGTAGACAGTTCTCAAATGAAGAGGTCCATAAAGCCACGAAACACCTGAAAAAATGCTCAACATCCCTAGCCATTATGGAAATGCAAATCAAAACAACTCTGAGATTTCACTTTACACCAGTAGAATGGGCAAGATCAATAAAACAAACAACAACAAATGCTGGCGAGGTTGCGGGGAAAAGGGAACACTCTTACATTGTTGGTGGAGCTGTAAATTGGTCCAACCACTGTGGAAATCAATATGGAGGTACCTTAAAAAACTAAAAATAGATCTACCATATGACCCAGCTATAACACTATTGGGAATTTACCCAAAGGGAGATGGGTCATCATACCACAGAGACACCTGCATCTCCATGTTCAGTGCAGCACTTTCTACAATAGCAAGGATATGGAATCAATTAATGTGCCCTTCAACAGAAGAATGGATAGAAAAAACTATGGTATATATACACAATGGAATACTACTCAGCAATCAAGAAAAATGAAATAAGGTCATTTGCAGCAAAATGGATGGAATTAGAGAAAATTATTTTAAGTGAACAAACACGAGCTCAGAAAGAGAAACACCACATGTTCTCACTCATATGAGGGAGCTGATTCAAAATTATAAAAAGGAAAAATCCTATTCAAAGGTTGGATCATAATAAAAGTGGGGGAAGCTAAGAATGGTGTCAATATAAATGGTCTAGAAAATGCATGTAATTGTTCTAACAAGATAAAAACAAAGACCACTACAGGAAAAGTTTCTATCTTAAACAGAGCTGGAACCCAAGGATATATAGAAAAATATTACTATAAAAAGACAAGTAAATGGAAGAGAAGTATTTGATGAGGGGTGGGATGGGGAAGCAATTGCACAAGAGGATAAGGGGGAACTTATATGTGTAATGTACAACAAAATGCATAGATTGAAATGTCACGATGGAAAGCATGTCAGAATGAATCACATTAAGGTATACATTAAAAATTTCCAATAAAAAATGTTCATACCATTTACCAATGCATTTAATATTATGTCAAGACACAGAACCAGATGTTCAAAATATCACATATGATTATTTTAACATACTCATAGATACTGAGATCCACTATTGTAAGGAGATGCGCCTCACCTCAGTCTTGTACCTTGTCTAGGTGAATCAGGTCATAGTTTTTCCAGAACCAGAGAATGTAAGGTGTTGTAATAGCTACTGCTCATATTGAAATTCGCTGGATTTAGGTTCACCTGGGGACTGCCTGCAGCCATACCTCTGTGGTGCCCAATCCCATCAGATCTCAGAACCTAAGCTGAGTGGCAGCTGGTTATTACTCAAATGGGAGACCACCAAGGAACACCAGGTGCTATAGGCTTGTGGAAAGGACCTGGCAACCCACTCTTAAAAAACAATGAGCCATTAAAAACCCTATGAATAACAGAGAAGCACAACAATAGTGTTTCAGCCGTTGTTCCTAAGGTCTCTATGATTCAGACACAGACTCGAGGACACCTAATAGCAACAACCACAAATTTAGTGTAAACAAAGGACGAAACCAATGTTATTCATGGGGAAATGGATCATTAAAATATATTGACCTTTGAGAACCAAGGAGCAAGGGTGAAGATCCTATCTTTGAATTCAAATATTCACTTAGTTTCTGCATTGATAGAGTGTCTTGTCCCTATGAGTCAGACCTGACTTGATAGCACCTAACAACAACAATTTCAAATTGGAACTTCTGGGTTTAGCACGATTATTGGTTCTCCAAAATATAGCTAACACATATAGTGATGAGGGAATC
This sequence comes from Pedetes capensis, assembly GCA_007922755.1. Lineage (NCBI taxonomy): Eukaryota > Metazoa > Chordata > Mammalia > Rodentia > Pedetidae > Pedetes > Pedetes capensis. The sequence continues at coordinate 73,250 of VMDO01007701.1, read as the reverse complement.
TCCACATGTGACTGCTATGAAGATGGTTGTGTGCCACCCAGTGAATGCTGTGTAGATGTCCTGTACCCTAGGTATGTGAACCTGGCCCTGCTTGTCTTGACTTCATGCCCCAGCTTTCTCTGTTAGCCCTGTATTACATGATGTCATTCTGATCTTGTCACATCAAATCTCACTAGGATCCCCTGATACAGTCAACTTATACCACTGCAAATGCTGTTCTTGAAAATGGCTTGTTTACATGGCTTTGGACGAGTCTTACCCAAGAGCTGTTCACCACAGGAGCCTTGCAATCCATGCACACGAATGAAATCATGGCCCCCAGAGCTGTAGATGATGACTCTCAAACATATTTTCAAACATGTTTTTCACCTGGACAGAGGAACCTCAGATGCAGAGCCCCAGGATAGAAATTTCAGATTCCTCCAGGGGAATGGAGGGGGCTAGGCAAATGGAATAATGGGACTGAGTGGCCTCTCCATTGGGAACAGTGATAAAACCAGACATATATAGATCCTTGAACAAGTGATGTATTTTAGCTGGAGGACCCTGCAGGTGTCTCCTCTGACCAGGCTTAGAGCTTGTCAGACATGACGAAGTTTTTCACTTTGGTTTTTGGCTTCTTTATCTCAGATTTCCCCCTTCTTTCATGCAGTTTAAGTGAACAAATTTGCTTTCACGGAATTAAGGAAAATGTATACCAGGAGGGTGATGTGGTGATTGGTGGGCTTTTCCCCATTTATACAATGCAACCTAAGGGCCAAGATGCTGATATTAAGTAAGTGCCTTTTTAGAGTATTTTCGGCTTGGTTATCATGACGAATAGTGCATCTCATGTGTGTAGATGGGTAGACCAACATTCTCTGCATGTTCTGTCCTGTTTTCCCAACCATATCACCTAAGAACTATGCAAAGTTTATTTTGATGTTGATTGCTGAAATTTTTTTTTTTTTTTTTTTTTTGCACATTCAAGCAGATAATTGAGTATTTTCTTTTCACCGTTTAGCATCCCATTGGCAGGGCTGGAAGATGACTGAGACAGTACTCTGTATCTTTCTGCATGTCGCTCATGAGTTCACAAATGGCTCAGGTCCCCAAAAGTTAAATGATGGCCTTGCCATAGCCTTTAGTTTTCTTCACATTCATGTAAATACATTACCAAATGGTGATTATTCAAAGTCCTCTATCATGTGTTTCCATTAAAAAAATCATGTTTTCAATGCATGGAAAATGTTTGTGTTCCAATATCGTGCCTCTAAAATACAGTTTTGTGGCCAGTATAAGGTTCTAATTTTGTAATTGGGTTGCTAGGTTTGTGTTATTATAACTAGGAGCACAGTAGATTGATATATTTAGAGGATATGTTTTAATATGGAGACTTAAAAGCTCTGAGTAAAGCAAACAAATTTGTAGAAGTCAGCTTTGTATAAAAGGTTAGGTGTATTTTGATTAGAGATTAACAAAATATGTGTTTATGTTTCTAATGAGTGTGAAGTGAAGTCTTGTTAGGTCTATAGTAGGGGTGATTAAATTTAACTAAATAGTATGCTCACATCAGTAAATTATTGTATGTAGGGAAAATCTATATTTGAAAATGTTATTATGAATAAAGACTAAGAATAGCCTGGAAATGTCCTTACTAGTAATTTTCCAGCTGTAGAGAAGAGGATGATTTCCTTCACCATTAATTGCAAATTTTTTAACTGACTTGATGTACACAAATGTTTTCTCATTGCCTATAGTATAATCATTTATGAAGAGTTGGATTAATCATATTTATACATTCTGTCCTTAGAATATATTTTGGATGATTTGTTCTGTAATATTTTATTCATTTCACTATACGTTCTTTACTTTTAAAGAAATTTTTACTAATTGAGGAAAAAATACTTTGGTTCTCAAATATTGTAAAAATGTTCCTGGGATTATAAACTAGAGGACTTTAAAAAACACATTTATTTCTGTCATTTTGGTAAGAGGAGAATTCCAAGATAAAGGCTTGACCAAACTCCCTGTCTGGTAGCAGCTTGCTCCCTGTTTATGGAGAGCATACAACCTTCTAACAATGCTCTCATACAGCAGAAAGATGAAATCACCTCTCTACAGATGTCCAAGAGCACATCAATCTCCTCTTTGAGGCACTCACATTCATGAAATTTTAATATCTGATGATATCCCAAAGATTGGGTGTTCTGAATCTCTCACTTAAAGGTACACTGTTTTAAGACAGAACTTTTGGGGGAGGGGGAGGCAGACATTCAGTACATAACATTCATTGTGTTGCAGTCAGGAGTTATCGAATTCATGTCTTCATCCCCAAAGTTGTCTGCTTTTTTTAAGGTTGAATACCAAGAACTACCAATTTGTTCTGGCACTGCGTTTTGCCATTGAGGAGATCAACAGCAACCCACATCTTTTACCAAACATATCACTGGGGTTTGACATCCATAATGTCCTTTCCAGTTATACAGAGATATTAGAGACAACTCTTGGGATGCTCACAGGCCTGAGTAAGGTCATCCCTAACTACACCTGTGGAGGCCAGAAGAAGGCTATAGCTGCACTTACAGGAACAGCATGGGATATATCCGCCAAAATTGGTACATTCCTGCAGCTGTATAAGCTTCCACAGGTGAGCCAATGTGGAATGGGGGTGATAGAAACCATGTTCTTTGGTACATATATCAATTTCCATTGAGAGAGTGAAAGGACAAGTTTTTATTTATGCAAGTGCCAATGTGTGTAGTTCAAATGGTAAGTACTCAGAGGATTGGTGGTGTGTTTATTCTACCTATGTTTGGGATAGAAAGGAAGGACATGGGAAAGAGAGAAGTGGGTTCCTGGGATGCAGATTCTCTATAGTAACTTTCTGGGAGCTCTCACTATGTTAGAGATGACTTTAATGATGGGGCAAGTAAAGCATCCTTTCAATCACTCCAAGCTGTTGCCTCACACACTGCAGGTCTGAGATTGAGTTTTATGTCAATCCTCTTCCTCACGTTCCTTCCAATGTTCTGTGTTCCTTAGCTTACCTTTGGACCTTTTGATTCAAAATTGACTGATGCTGGCCAGTTTCCTTCTCTATATCAGATGGCCCCCAAGGATACAACTCTGGTCATTGCAATGGTCTCCTTGCTGGTTCATTTCCACTGGAACTGGGTTGGGATGGTCATCTCAGAAGATGACAATGGCATTCAGTTTCTCTCAGACATGAGAGGAGAGATGGTTAAAAACAGAGTCTGCCTAGCCTTTGTGACTATGATCACAGTAACACCACACAGATATATCACAAGTGCTTTCAAATTTATTGATATCCTGTCATCATCAGCCAATGTTGTGATCATTTATGGGGACACTGAATCTACTCTGGGTCTGAGCTTCAGAAGATGGGAACATTTCAACATACAGAAAGTCTGGGTCACCACCTCTCGCTGGGATGTTACCACCAGTAAGAAGCCTTTCATCCTGGACACCTTCCATGGGACCCTCATTTTTTTATACCACCATGGTGACATCTCTGGGTTTAAAGATTTTATCCAGACAGTGAACCCTTCCAAATACCCTGAGGACCTTTACCTTTCTAGGTTGTGGCTGATGTACTTTAACTGTTCAGTCTCACAATCTAGCTGCAAAACACTGAAGACTTGTTCATCCAATGGCTCCCTGGAATGGTTACCTCAGCACATGTTTGACATGGCCATGAGCGATGGGAGTTACAATGTCTACAATGCTGTGTATGCTGTGGCCTACGCACTCCATGAGATGCTCCTTCAGCAAGTAGATGTGCAACCCATGGAAAATGGGAGAAGCCTGATGTTTTCCCAGTGGCAGGTAATGTCTCTTTAATAGGGTGGTATATATTGTTATCAAGGTGAGTTTCATAAATGTTTTTACATATATTCACACTAATTAGCATAGGATCCTTTTTCCCAAAGACAAGCATTTTGGTATTTTTTCAATAACTGTGAGGTAAATATAGGTGTGGATAGAAATCAAGAAGATGTCAGTACCATGGATAATAGTATTTCAGTATTTTTGAACATAGATCAATGGCTTTTTATAAAGCACCTCAACATCATCCTTGCCAAGTTTTCAAGAGGAAAATTCATTCCATTCACATGAAGTACTTTGTTCAAGGTGATCTAATGTGCATATAGTGTAATAATTTCATTATGAAAATTTAATTCAGTTTTGGTGCATGCTGTCTCCCTCCCTCACTCCCATGTTTCTCTCCCCTCTTCCACTGATCATGTCCCTCTCTAGATACATTCCCTTGTAGTTTCCAATCTTAGATACATACACACAAATATTTTACTTTTTAAGTTGAATCTAAATGCACTTATGAGTGAAAACTTACAAAATTTCTCTTTCTCTGTCTCACTTAGTTTTCTTAAAATGAGGATCTTCATTTCCATGTATTTTTCTGCAGATGATCTAATTTCACTCTTTTAAATAGCTATGTAATGTTCTACTGTGCATATATATATATAATATTTTTGTATCTGTTTATCTGTTGATGGATATTTAGAGTGGTCTATATCTTTGCAATTGTGAACGGTGCTGCAATGAACATGGAAATGTAGTTGTCTCTGGAATGATGACTTAGGTTCCTGTGGGGATTTCCTGAGGTGTGATATAGCTGGATCATATGGTAGAGATGGAATATCAGGGTAGTTTCAACTTGCATATCCCTAATGGCTAAGGATGCTGAACATTAATTCATACCCATTTTACTTCGTCTTTTGAGAATTGTCCATTTATTTATATTGGTAATTAAATGATTTGCTTATTCGAGGTTTTTCTGTATGTAATTTTTGACTTTTCTTTTCCTTTTTTTTTTTTTTTTTTTTTTTTTTTTTTTTTTTTTTTGCTGTACTGGGGATTGAACCCAGGGCCTCACACTTGCGTGCTCTGCAAGTGCTGGACCACTGAGCTGCACCCCCAGCCCAGTTTTTTACTTTTTTGAGCCAGAGTCTCACTAAGTTACGCAGACTGCCTCTGCTCTTGAACTTGTCATCCTCTTGCCTCCCCCTCCCGAGCTGCTGGGATTACAGGTGTGAGCCACTGAGCCCGGCAATTTTTGAATTCTTTGTAGAGCCTAGATATTAATCCTCAGCCAGATAGATTATTATTTTGGCAAATATTTTCTCCCATTTGGGGGGATTTCTATTTATTCACTATATCCCATGTGTGTAGAAGATTTTTCATTTCATTTAGTCCCATTTAGTCCCATTTAGTCCCACTTGCCATTCATTGATAATATTTCCCAAATTCCTGTTGAGGTTGCTCCTGCATATGGCTAAGCTTTGAAATTGTACTCTACACTTTCTTCTAGTTGTTTCAGTGTTTCTGATTTATCTTGAGATTTTTGGCCCATTTTGAATTGATTTTTATACTCTGTGATGTATTTGAATCTACATTCCTTTTTCTACTGTAGATACCTAGTTTTCCCAGAAGCATTTGTTCTGGAGGTTTTTTCTCCAGTGTATGCTTTTAGAACTTCGTGAAAAATCAGGTAATTCTATCTGCATGGGTATATTTCTGTGTTTTGTTTTGTTTTGATTTTTCTTTTTTGTGGTACTTGGGGTTGAGTTCAGAGACTCACACATGCTTTCCACTCACAAACGTTCTAATCACCATGCTGTACCACCAGCCCATGCTTTTATTTGAAATCTTGAGGGTCTCTTAGGTATAGGATCATGTCATCTGTAGATAGGAATAGTTTAGCTTCCTCATTCCCTATTTGTATCCTTTTCATTTCTTCTCGTCTTACCTCTTTCACTAACATTTCAACAATTATTTTGAATAAGAGTAGAGAGAGAGATAATCCCGCCTACTTCCCGGTTTGGGGTGGCACATTTCCAGTTGTTCCCCGCTTAATACAATGTTGGCTATCAGTTTGTCATATACAGCCTTTATGAGATCAAGATATGCTTCTTCTATTGCCATTTCCTTCACAGCTTTTGTCATGAAAGGATATTAAACTTTGTCAAAGGTTTTTAGTGGATCATTTGAGATGAATATGTGATTTCTGTTTCTCAGTCCTCTGATGTGTTGTGTTATATTTATTGATTTGCATATGTTGAACAACTTTTGAATCTATGGAATGAAATCCACCTAACTGCTGTAGGATTTTTTAAATTGTATGTTGCTGTATTTAGTTTGCAAATATTTTATCAAGGATTTTTGAATCTATGTTCATGAGAAATGGGCCTATACATTTCTTCTTATGTGTCCTAATCTTATTTTGATATCAGAGTGATTCTGGCTTCATAGACTGATTTTTGGGATATTCTTTCCTTTACTATTTTTTTGAAGGGAAATAATTTGAGGACCATTGGTTTTATTTCTTCTTGAAAGGTTTGTTAGAATCTGGCTTTGAGCCAGGCTTTTATTATTTCTGTATTCTTTGTTGCTGCTTCAATTTCATTACTTTTAAAAGGTCCTTATAAGTTACACATGTCCTCTTCATATAATTTTCATAAGTCATGTTTCTTAAAGAATTTATCCATTTCATTGATGTTATCTTTTTTGAGAGTATGACTTATCCAATAATCTCTTATGATCCTTCTAATTGTATTGTTACCTGTTGTAATGATCCCTCTTTCTTTTCTAATTTTAGTTATTTAGACCCTGACTTTCTTTTGGTTAGTTAGGCTAAAGAGTTATTGATCTTGTACATCTTTTCCAAAATCCAATCTTTAGCTTCATTTGTTCTTTGAATTGTAATTTTAGTTTCTATTTCCCATGTACAACAGCATAAAATACTTCCTGATTGTGTACCATGCCTGGTACTACTGTCTTTCCTTCTCTGTGATTCTTAGTGGTTTTGATAGTGGATTGGATTTGATGGTATTGGGAGTGGATTGCCAGCTCCTTCTCCCAAGCATACAGTATCTGGTTTTCCCAGGCAGTCTGCCATCCAAGTACTAACCAGATCAAACCCTGCTTTACTTCTGACATCTGACAGGATCAGACGACACAGTGCTAAAATAAGATTACTGGGGGGAAAATGAAATCATGGAAGACAGGAAAAATAAAATTTAAGGAATCCACAGCTGCAAAAGAAACAAAATGAAAACAAGGACAAATATTGTGATGACATATTTGTGAGTGAGTATTCAGCGCCAGGTTGCTCTTGTCAGATGCCATTGTATCGGGTGTGAATCACAGCGACCCTATGTACAACAGAGCAAAAGACCACCCAGCACTGTTCCATGACACGGTCTTCTATGTTTGAGCCCCATGTTTCAGTCACTGTGTTTCTTCTCATTTTGACTTGTACCACATCAGCAAATGCAGGTCTCCAGGACTTTTCTCAATTTTCATCATTTAGGTTGATTCTACATTGAAGAGGAGTCTCTTCCGTGGTAATATTTGAATGCCCTCCATCGTGGGCAGCTCATTTTGTGGCACTGTATTTCACAGTGCTTTTTTACTATTCCTAGGGTTTCAATGGCTACGTGTTTAAGGAGTGGGCCTTCTCCCTACTCTATTTTAGTGTGGAAGTTTAGCTGAAACCTGTCCACCCTGGGTGTCCCTGCTTATCTCTGAATTATCACTGGCATAGCTTTCAGCATCAGAGCAACACAACAGCTCCCATAGCATGGTAAGCTGACAGACATGGGGGGAACTTATGTGTATTCGTTTTACATTGTGGTCTTTAGGGGTTGAGGGAAGAAAACAGCAATGCTTTCTGTAGTGGAGCATAAGTCTCTGCAGTTTCACATCCCTCCCAATCACAGATGCACTGGTCATGCAGTAGCATGTGTGGTTCAGTTTCCCCATCTGATCTGACCTACTCTCCGTTCCTTATGTGCCAGCAGCATAGTTAGAGGGAATGGCTCTGGAGACGGAGCCTTCATGGATATGACTGTCTGTATTTTGATTTGCTGTCTTTATTTACCTGGCAATCTCGTCTAGGTGTCTGTTACTGGGACCTAAACAGGAAGTCTTGTGTGCAGTCCAGAAGTTGCCAAGCAAGATTTTGTGCCATCTCTCCATTCACTGTGTCACAGTCACTGTTGCCACCACATTGGTCACTGTTATCTCTGCTGCTTCTCATGACGCCACCACAGCTTCCACCATGGCAGTTTCTATAGCTGCTTAGGTCAGGTTTCTGCAGGCATCTTGTTGGGGAGTTGGACATTCTCTATCTAGTGCTGGGGTTATAGCCACTAATGTTGTATGACTGGTTTTGTTTTTTTGTTTTTTTGGGTTTTTTTGTTGCTGTTGTTGTTGTTGTTTTGTTTTTGCTATTTTGTGGGGTGTTTTTCTGTCTGCTGTGTTCACCACTCTGTGGTATTTTTAATTGCATCTTCTCTTTCTCTCTCTCCTGGTATTTGAATTTCTATTTTTTTACTCAGGAATTTTTCATTTGATGATTTACAGGAAGAATGCTCCAAATCTGCTGTTTTCCTAGAATGCCCACAGGAAATTCTGAAATGAAAATAAGAATAGAATTGGTTCTGTAAGTGCAAAGAAGGCACTGAACTCTATAATGAATACTTTACAATTATCTCAAGTAATTCTGCAATGGCTTTAGGCATTGGGACCTCATTTGTGAGATTATACTCTGAGAATAATCACATAGGTAATGGTGTTTGAGATGTATCTCATGGCTATGAACAACCATCATTTATATATGCATCATTTTGGTCAAGTCTTTCTGAAAGGAGCTGAAATGTTGGACACGTAATGACACTTCAATTCCCCATATGCTTTCCATTGTTTTGCTACATCCTGTGTCCCCTATAAAGGGTCATTTTTTAATTAGAAATTTTTAATGTACACCTTAATGTGATTCATTCTGACATGCTTTCCACTGTGACATTTCCATATATGCATTTTGTTGTACATTATTCATATAGGTTCCCCCTTACCCTCTTCTATGCTTCCTCCCCCATCTCACGCCCCCATCAAAGACTTCTCTACCATTTACTTCTCTTTTATGGTAATATTTTTCTATATACCCTTGGCTTCCAGTTCTGTTTAAGATAGAAACTTTTCCTGTAGTGAACTTTCTTTTTACCTTGTCAGAACTATTACATGAATTTCCTAGACCATCTATAATAATATCATTCTTAGCTTTTTTTCTTTTATTATGATCTGACCTTTGTATAGGATTTTTTCCTTCTTATAATTTTGATTCAGCTCCCACAAATGAGTGAGAATATGTGGTGTTTCTCTTTCTGAGCTTGTGTTCATTCACTTAAAATAATTTTCTCTAATTCCATCCATTTTGCTGTGAATGTCCTTATTTCATTTTTTTGATTGCTGAGTTGTATTCCATTGTGTATATGTACCATAGTTTCTTATCCATTCTTCTGTTGAAGGGCACTTTGGTTGATTCCATGTCCTTGCTATTGTGAAAAGTGCTGCATTCAACATGGAGATACAGGTGTCTCAGTGGTATGATGACACATCTCTAAAGGGTCATTTTGAGGAAGGATCTATTGAAAATTAGGAACCTTCCCAAGTTACAAGATTTGGCCCCAATTCTGGGGGCATCTCTCATCCTAATAGTGATGCATCTCTTTTAGCTGAACTCTTATTTGAAGAACATCAAGTTTAACAATCCTGCTGGAGACCCAGTGGATCTGAATCAGAAAGGAAAATTGGATGCAGAATATGACATTCTCAACATTTGGAATTTTCCACAAGGGCTTGGACATAAAGTGAAAGTAGGAAAGTTTTCACCATCTTTTCCAAGTGACCGACAACTCTATTTGTCTGAAGATATGATAGAATGGGGCAGGGGAAATACACAGGTGAGTTGATCCTAACCAACAGGCTTTACCCTAGATATAAGTTACCCAAATATTGTGGTGTAGTTTGTGCTTCCTCATAAGTGGGGAATTAACACATATGCTCCTGTACTGACTCACTTTTTAGCTTCCTAGGTTTTCTGTTTTTCAATACCTGGGAAAGAAACACATTCTAACACCCTTTTATTTCTGTATGTTACCACATTATGCACAGTGGTAAATGGAGTATAAGCATTTATTTGGAAGTAGGTATATACAACTAGGTTTAAAAATTATCCAATATGCTGAAAACTAGTCTTTTAGGGGCCTGCAGCCATAGCCTGTGACCTCCGATCCTGTCATATCTCAGATGTTAAGCAGAGTCCAGCCTGGTTAGTACCTGCAAGGGAGACAACCTGGTAACATCAGGTGCTGTAGGCTTGGGGAAAAAACCCGACAACCCACTCAAAAAAATAATCAGCCACTGAAAACTCTATGAATAGTATAGAAGCAGTAGCAATAGTGTTTCACCTGTTGGATGTAGGGTTGCTCTGAGTAAGTAACTGACTTGAAAGCACCTAACAACAGCAACTCTTTTAGGGAGTAGGTTGAGCTCCAATCTGTTACCAACATGTAAATAATATTCTTCAGCCTCCCCACTCTGTGTGCAGTGCAAGCTGCAATCCTGGCTTCAGAAAATCCCCTCAGGAGGGAAAAGCTGCCTGCTGTTTTGATTGTTATCTATGCCCAGAGAATGAGATTTCCAATCACACGGGTAAGTGTATCTGTTGTGGAGAAATCCCTCAGATTACTCATCTTTTGTTCTCCACCTAGAACTGGATGGAAGGTACCTGGGAGCTAAAGGCATAGGTAGAACCTCTTCCTTTCCTGTTAGTGTTTAATTGATGTAATCAATAATATTGCCTTAGATGTAGCAAACCCCTTCTGCCTTGTGCTATGTCCTTTGGCTCATTACCTTATAAATACTATAGATAGTATTTTCTGAAGGAAACTTCTTCCATCCTTTCACTTTCAATCTCTGTCGGTCTTTGTCTGGGACATGTGTTTCTGGCAGACAACAAAACTTTAGATATTTTTATAATGGATTCAGCTGACTTGAAGCTTATTATTGGAAAGTTCAGATCATTATTATTTAGCACTATTCTTTAATGGTCTTTCCTGGTTATTGTGGTTTTCTTGGTTGTTTTCCTACTTCTTTTGAATATTGATTCTCTGTTCTTTCCGGTTATTATTAGACCCTTGTTGATTTACTGAGTTGGCAATTATGGCTTCTTTCCTACTTTTAATGCATTCATATGTTCCAAAATTCACACTTTGAGGCAAAAAACTCCAAATGCTTGTATTAATATTTAATGTTTTGGGAACTAATTATCTCATGAAGTGTACATGTACATCAATAGAATTTGTACCCTTCATAAGCAAATTGGAGGGTTGTATTTTCCTACATCCATGTGGCCACTGGCCATGAAGCAGAGTGATAGCCTTCACTAGACACTGTTTTAGCTGGCTCTGTATTCTTGTGCTCAGGATATAAAGCTGTGAGTAATAAATTTATGTGTGCATGAATTCCACAGTATGAGAAATTTTATTATAGCACCTTGAAGGTACTAAGACACCAAGTACTTCCACTTTGTTGAAAGAAAAATAAAACTCTTATAAATATTCAAGATAAATAAGAAGATGAACAATATAAAGTTGATAGATATAATTGATTGGGAATCATCTGTATACAATAATATTTTTCTATATTAAGCAACAAAGAGGGCCAATTAGGTTGATGTTATCCAAAGCCCTTAATTGACCTGTGCTCTTTGTAAGACCAAATGACTCACCCTGCAATAATCATATGCTGCCTTTCCTACCAGGTATGGATCAGTGTGTGAAGTGCCCAGATGACCAGTATGCCAACACAGAGCGAAACCACTGCCTCAAAAAAGCTGTCACATTTTTGTCTTATGAAGATCCCTTGGGAAGGGCTCTGGCCATTATTTCCCTGGGCTTCACTGCACTAGCAGTTGTTATCGTTGAGATTTTTGTCAATCACCACCACACTCCCATTGTGAAGGCCAATAACCAGGCTCTCAGCTACATCCTGCTCATTTCCCTCATCTGCTGTTTTCTCTGTTCCTTGCTCTACATTGGCCATCCCAACACAGCCACCTGCATTCTGCAGCAGACCATATTTGGAGTCGTCTTCACAGTGGCTGTTTCCACTGTGTTGACCAAAACCATTACTGTGGTTCTGGCCTTTAAGTTCACCACACCAGGGAGAAGAAGGAGGTGGATGCTGTTCTCAGGGGCACCTAACTTCATTATTCCCTTTTGCACCCTGATACAGATTATTCTCTGTGGAACCTGGCTGGGATCCTCTCCTCCCTTTGTTGACATGGACGCACATTCTGAACATGGGCACATCATCATCTTTTGCAACAAGGGCTCAGTCACTGCCTTCTACTGTGTCCTGGGGTATCTGGGCACCCTGGCCCTGGGGAGCTTCACCCTGGCTTTCCTGGCCAGGAATCTTCCTGACACATTCAATGAAGCCAAGTTCCTGACATTCAGCATGCTGGTGTTCTGCAGTGTCTGGCTCACCTTCCTCCCTGTCTACCACAGCACCAAGGGGAAGGTCATGGTGGCTGTGGAGGTTTTCTCCATCTTGACCTCCAGTGCAGGGGTGCTAGGCTGCATCTTTGCCCCCAAGTGCTACATCATTTTGTTTAGACCTGACTGGAATTCTTTTCAGACATTCAGGGGCAAAAGATATTTGGGAACCAATAATGATATTTAAAATAAAACTGATATGCCCTGGTGCACTTGAGGATATCACTGCTCCATTCTAATCACCAAATATTAGGTTATAACATGAGATGTTTCCCCATTGATACATGAATCTTGTTCTTTCTCTACATGTTACATATGTAATTGGAGTATTTTTTCCTATTGAATGATGTCTTGTATTCTATAAAGTGTTCATATTTATTTCAGATTTTCTTATCTTTTAAAAGTCCTCTTTTTTCTATTAAGGTCCATATTTAATTGAAGAAGATTTTTCTGTTAAATGTCCCCTTTTTTCTGTATAGTGGCCATATTTCACTGCAGAGGATTTATTTCTCCTCTTAACTTTTCTTTTTCCTATATAGGGATAAACATAATTAGAAATGTTTATTTTACTCTTGGGCTGGGATTTAGCTCAGTTGGTAGAGCGCCAGTCTGCAATCTCTGAGGTCCCGAGTTCGATTCCTAGCACCGCAAAAATGAAAGAAGGATGTGGCAACCCACTCCCAAGGCAATCCTGAAACAACCTGAGGTTGAAAACCCTATGAGAGTCGCTATGAGTCAGACACGACTCGACGGCACCTAACGACAACATTTTACTCTTAAAAGTCCTCTTTTCACTATATATTGGCCATATTTAATTGGCGATATTCTTTTGCTATTAAAGTACTCTTTTCCTATACAGGAGGCATATTTTGTTGGAGAATATTTTCTGTTACAAGTCCTCTTTTTAATTTAGTGGCCATATTTAAATGGAGAGGAGTTTGTTTCCTGTTAAAAGTCCCTCCTTTCTTATATATATGATATACTTAAATGGATAGTTTTTCTTTCTGTTAAAAGTCTTCTTTTATGTATTTAAAGGCCATATGTAATTGGAGAGGTTATTTTGTTAAATCATTTTTCTCTAATAATTTTTAAATCATTACTATCTCCTTCCACACCACGAAAATTAAATTTTACCTTTCATTTTTCTTGTCCTTTCATTGACTCTAGCATTCATAATGTGTAAACTTGAACATTTATGTTTGTAGAATCTACCTATAGATGCTGTTCCACTTGGCATTTTTCCATATTTGTATTTTATATGTCCATAAAATTTCATTTATTTTGTGTTGCATTGTTGAACCAGATTCAAGATACTTTATAAAATTTCATCAACTTTTCCTTCCCTTTTCAAAATATTTAATTTTTAATACACCAAATTCCTATATGTGCTTATCAGGTGATTCCAGACTCCCCCCATCATTGTATTTCATTAATTAAATTTAATTTAAAATTTGTTGTTAATAGAAACCACACTTCTGTTAAATCCAACAAGATTTGTCCCGAAAGAGACCCTGAATGCAGTTTGGTGATGAAGGATACTGCTGGATACAGTTTGAGAATAGGAGTTTCCCCCCATTTCATCTGAACTAGTTATTGCAGTGAAGGGAAAAAGATTCTCACCATGGCAAGTGAATAATAAAAGATATCTGATGGATTGATAGAAATTAGTAAGACACATGTAACTCAGGATCAGGAGGGGTCTTGTTAAAAGGTGGGAAGAAGAACATTATAAGCTGCAGAATGCCTTAGTAAACACCTTCAAGTTAAGCTGTTTGCAGCTCTGAGGATGTCTGAGTTTCTGGAGCGTACTGAGGAAGGACAATGTACGAAAAGAAGTAAATTGGCCTCAGTTTATGCTGATCACTAAAGACATTGAACTTTATTTGCAAAGCAAGAGGCATCATGAAGAACTGACAACAGAGAAAGTGGAATTTGTTCTTAAAATGATGTCCATTTCTGCCTTGGATTTTAGTGGACTTGAGATCATCAAAACATAGTTGTGTTATGAACATCTCCATTGAAGGGAACTCCCGCATCTTAGTTGAATGTGTCTACAAAGATGAAATGCAAAATTTTACATTTTGAATAAAACTTTAAATAGTATAAATGTTGTGCATCAATTGTGTGATTGGATGTGATTTGTCTCCTGATGCTTCATGTGGCAGGTGCTAGGTTCTCAGTGTGACAGTGCTGAAGTGATAGGGTCTTGAAGAGTTCAGGGTTAGTGGGAGGTCCTTAACAGCCCCAACTCTCACTCTAGATTCCACTATCGCATGCCGAGTCTCCTTACATACATTGCCACCATTGTCCTGGCATCCATCAAGAAGTGCAGAGGTCAGGAAGAATATGTCAAAGCTAGTGCAATGTTGTTTGGATTTTCTAACTCCAACAATGTGATAAAACTTAACCACATTTCTTCATCAGTATCCATTTTCCGCCTGCAGCTGTAGCCCTGTGGCATCCGATCCTGTCAGATTTCGGAAGCTAAGCAGGGTCGGGCCTGGTTAGTACCTGGATGGGAGACCGCCTGGGAACACCAGAAGCTGTAGGCTTGGGAGAAGGACCTGGCAACCCCCTCCCAAAAATCAATCTGCCATTGAAAACCCTATGAATATCAAAGAAGCACTGACAATAGTGTTTCCCCTGTTGTACAGAGGGTCACTATGAGTCGGATACCGACTCGATGGCACCTAACAACAACAACAAAAACAACAACAACAACATCCATTTTCCACTATTTCATTACAGTAACAGAAAACTGGCTGTGCATCAGTGTATGCATCCAAAAATGCGTAGAACTGACTGGGTACTATTTTTGTGCATATTTTTCTATGTACGAGGATAAGAAAATGGATAACTGATAATAATAGTACATAGACAAGATTTTTGAGATATGCCAAATGGGAAAAGAGAACATTTTAAAACAAGCAAAGTCAAAAATAACATGAATATTGCAGCTGGCTAGAAAAATGTGAGAATGTCAGTGTCTGGTTTGTAAAATTACCAGGAGGGAAATGACAGGTGCATGGGAGTTGGGATATGTATTGCTTTCTTAAATACTCTTCAGTGTCCTTGACAAGATAAAAAAAAAACATAACCTGTTATTAAAAAGTGTCTACAACTCATTAGTAATAGAATGTTAAGGTAGTGAGTTGAAGAGAATGTGTCCTGCTTGCCCAAGGCATTGCATTAAACAGGAATTAGAAATGAATAGGCTGTAGCTGGTGGGTCATTTGTCACACTTTAGACAGAACTCAAGCAACTAGTCATAATTGTGTCGTGTAAGACTCAGACCAGGTCTCGGGGTGAAAAACCCTTTCTTTCCGTGTCCCAGAAATGTTCCCTGTCTTCCCATCCTGCCTCAGTACCAGATATGAGGTGGATGAAGACAAATCATATAGCTCTTATTTGACAGAAATTGTCATACCAGCAGTCATGCATGACACAGAGTGTTATGATGTTGGAGGATGAAGCTCTAGATACTCACGAAAGAGAACTTCCAGAACTGCCTCAGAAAATGGCAAGAACAATGGGATGAGTATGCTCAGAGTCAGGAGAAATATCTTGAGGGTGATTAATGGAAATGTGGCTTTTACTGGAATAAATTCTATTTTACATAAGACATTCAGGGTTATCTTTTTATCATACTTCATATGCAGAGGGTGCCCAAACCATGTAGGCCTGTCTTGGGACAAAAAAAAAATTCCATTTTGGTGTTTTAAGAATGTGTCATATGCTTGTTATGCTAACTCCTGTCTCCCATACATAGTTTGGTAGACTTCTATGGTAAGCGTGGAAACTCTTCCAACACCATAGCAGAAAAAGCAGGACTCATTGCTGTGCGAAGACTCTTGGATCTCCCCTTGTGCACATCATTCTCAATACCACAAGTCTCAAACTTATCACAAATGCATGCAGTTGTTACACACGTTGGAGGTTTTGTCACATACTCATGCCTCCATGGTCATTGATCCCCCACAAAGTCCTTGAATTTCAAACACAACTTCAAAATGGTCTTGATTCCTTGAATGACAACCATGCTTTCCCCATTTTTTTATCACATGTGGCGATAGCATCTATTTCCGTAAAGCCATCTTTTGAGTGGATGTCCTGCAACACATTGATTATAATTCAACTTAGAAAAGTTGCCAATGTTACTGGGGAGACATGAGGAGTGCAGGTAGGTGGGTCTAGAGCACAGGTCTGGGAATCTGGCAAGGAAAACTTGGTCCTTGTATTCAGCATACAAAAGAATTTATACCCAACACAGAAGTTATAGTAGAGAGTATAGAAAATTTTATTAAGGATAGTACATATTTAAGGAATAATTACAGGGAAAACTGAGGCACCTGGACTGAAAAGGAAATTGGAAAAACCTACATTCCCAGGGTGGCTCAGCATAAGGATCTGTCCTCCAAGGGAAGGTAAAGAAGCCAGAGAGAATAGAAGAGTTAAGCAGGCTTTGAGACGTAAAAGTGCTTTCAATAGACAGAAAGATGGCAGACTCGAGGAGGGAGAGGTGTGCACAAGATTACTGGAGATAAAAGAGAAGGGTGGAGGGCAAGGAGAAGAGAGAAACATAAACAAAATTTCCCTTATCCTAGGGCATAAAATCACTTATTTTTTAAAACCCAGATTCCCATAGTTTGGATCTAGAATGTCTCCCAAAAAGGGCCCCTGTATTAAAGGCTTGGTCCCCCACTTGACACTACTGGGAGATGGCAGAAGCTTTAAGAGCTGAGGGCTAAAGGAAGGTCTTTGGGCCCTCAGGGACATGCCCTCAAAGTGACTGTTGGACCCCAGTCTCTTCTTTCTCTCTTTTCGTGCTCCTGCCATGATGCACTGCCTCACCTCAGGCCCAAAGCAACAGGCCAACCAACAATAGACAGAAGCACCCAAAACCATAGGGCAAAATAAACCTTTTCTCTTTACAAGTTGATTAGCTAGGGTATTCATACAGTAACAGGAATCTGACTAACACAGAGACTTAATAAAGAAACCGAGACTGGAAGAAGTTCCAAGAATTGAAAGGAAAGATCCTTTGATCCCTTGACTTGTCATGATCCCTTTCCTACAAAGAATCCTCTAAGGATGCAGATCTTTGCCCATAGGGTGGCATGAAGCAGGATTGAAGGCTAAAATTCCATCTGGAGACTGGAATTCCTGGAAAAGTTCCCTGTGGTCCAAATAGAGTAGGATTTTTTATAAGCAGGGTGGCCTCCTGCCTTTGCATGGGCCATTTCCAGTCTTTGACCATAAATGTCTCAGTAGTATCTACAGATTACAGATTACAGAAGCTACGGAGCCCATACTTTTCAATTGCTTGCATCTCAGGATTATCTTAGAATTCTAAAGGATGGTGAGATATCCTAAAACATACCTGCACTTGCATTTCCTTCCCCTCTCAGGAGTATGTGCTCAAGTGAAGCTTAGTTTGATTTGTTGTTGCTGCTGCTGTTGTTGTTGTTGTTGTTGTTGTTGTTGTTACTGTTGTTATTAGGTGCTGCTGAGTTGGATCTGACTCACAGCCATCCTACATACAACAGAATGCTACATGATCCAACACAGTACTATATCCAACACTGTATCAGTGCCTCTCTGATATTCATAGGGTTTTGATTGGTTGATTGTTCTGGGAGCAAGCTGCCAGTCATTCTCTCAAGCCTATAGGACCCAGTATTGCCAGGTGGTTTCTTATCCAGGGACTAACCAGGCCCAACTCTGCTTAGCTTCAAAGATCGATGAGATCAAACACCAGGGTGATACAGCTGTAGACTAATTGGATTTACAAAAAAAAAAAAATGAATGTGTTTCTTAAATGATGAGAACATAGAGTTGAGCTAGAATGTTGCTCTCTGTGCTATGGTTTCATTGTGTCACCCAAAATTTCCCGTGTTTGAACCTTAACTCTTCAACGCAGCAGCATTGGGAGGTACAGCCTATTTGGAGTTGTTTTGAGTCATGAGGGTGGAGCCCTCATAAATGAAATAATTCCTTGCTCATGCAGATGGGTGAGTTGTCAGATTTGGCCCCCTTTTCCCTTCCTAGTGCATGTCTTTTCTCCTTTTCTGACTTCCATCATGTTAAGAAGACCTCACCAGATGCAGCAACCCAATGTTAGACTTCCAAGCATCTATGATCATAAGCTCACAAATAAGTGTTCTTATTTTATAAACCACCCAGTCTCAAGTATTCTGTCATAGCAACAGAAAATAGTCTAAGACACTCCATTTCCTCATCTTGAACTTACCTCAAGCATCACTGTTGCTGTTGCTGGTGTTAGGAGCTGTCAAGCTGCACCTGACTCATAGCAACCCTAAGTACAACAGAATGAAATGCTACCCAACGCTGTGCCATGCACACGATCTTTTTATGTTTGAGCCCAATGTTGCAACCACTATATTTCTTCTCATTTCAAGTCATGCCACATCAGCAAAGGTCCCAAGGGCTTTATTCTATCGCCATCATCAAGGCCAACTCTACTTTGAGGAGGCAGCTCTTCCCCAGTCGTTTCTTGAATCCCTTCCAGACTGTGGGGGGCTCATTTTCCAGCACAATATTTGACAGTGCTTCTTTGCTATTCACATGTTTTTCAATGGCTAATTGTTTTGGAAGTGGGCTGCTGGGTCCTTCTCCCTAGTCTCAGTCTGGAAGTTGGGCTGAACTCTGTCCACCATGGGTGACCCTGCTGGTATCTGAAATACCAGTGGCATAGCTTTCAGCATCACAGCAACATGCAAGCTCCTAGAGCACCACAAGCTGGCAGACAAGTCAGGGCCAAGGGTCATTTGTTGTTGTTGTTGGGTGCCGTCGAGTCGGTATCCGACTCATAGCGACCCTCATAGGATTTTCAATGGCTGACCATCTTGGGATTGCCTTGGGAGTGGATTGCCAGGCCCTTCTCCCATTTTTGCGGTGCTGGGAATTGAACTCGGGACCTCAGAGACTGCAGCACAGAGCTCTACCAACTGAGCTAAATCCCAGCCCAAGGGTCATTAAGCACAGGAAAATAATACTGTGTTCAATGTCCACCTTCAGTAAAGAAACATGGAGGTACAGTTCTAATCAGTCTCAGGAGGCAAACGTTGGTGGCTATCTCATCTAGCTATCTCTCCACTGCTTCCTTCACTTCCAGTCTTAGAGTTTGTGCTGTAAAGGGTTATCTCAGAAGGCTTGGGGTGCTCCAAGCCTTCACACCCTAAAGAAAAGATTGACCCTGGACTGCCACCCAGGAGATGACATCTATTCTTTGGAATAATCTGCCCAATAAGAGTGTCCATAAACCAGAAACCTCAGGGTATGTGTGAGGATGTATGCTAACCATGAGACCCATGGTGAAGGCCTGGCTTTGTTCACCTGGTGCCCTGGACTATGCTGCATCAGACTCACTTCTGAAGAAAGTGAAAAATGAAGAGTAAAGGTCAGCAGCCTGCATGCCTAATTGAATAAGCCCAGTCGAATTCTGGACACCAGGGCCCAGGTGAGCTCCCCTGCTTGCCAGGAGCATTATGAACCATGAGCATTATGAACATTCCTGGTAGCAGAAGTCAGTGGTATCCATGACTCCACTGGGAAGGAACCAGAAACTCCTGCATGATCTGCACTGGCCTCTTCTCCAACCATCTTTTGCCTTTGTTGACTTTAATCCATGTGTTGCACTGTAATACATCATACGTGAGTATAATGGCTTTTCTGAGTTCCACGAATATTCTACTGAAATGCTGGATGGTGGTCAGAACGTGGTCTTCAGGGCCCCAACACAAAAGCTGTTGAGATTGTTGTATTATGAGACATTGGAGGTGTTTTTGTTTGCCTTCTTCAGTTCCAGCACTCTTTGAGAAAAGCAAGAACATCAGTCCACTGTTCTTCTTGTTGAATTTGAAGCTTCTCCTCCCTCAAATCCAAGAGAAATGATTGTTCCCCTTTCTTGCTCAGGCCTTCCCTCAAATTCTCAACATATACTGAGAGATGAACAGAAACCTCATGTGATGGTTAACCTTAATTGTCAAGTTGACTGGATTGAGAAGTAAATTTGATTAGTAAAGCACGCCTCTGGGTGTACCTGCAGTGGCTGGTCCAGAGATGATTAGATCATGAAGGCTCTGACCTAATGAAGGGATTAATGCTTTAATGGACTTATAATATGTTCATGTCATTGGGATATGATAAAACATAGGTGAAGTCTAGTTGGAAGAAGCAGGTCACTGGGGGCATGTCCTTGGGCAGTATTTCTTTTCCTGGCCCCTTTTTGTATTCCTTTTCTCTACTTCCTGGCCACCATGATGTGGAGGGCCCTGCTCTGCCACATTCTCTCCACCATGATGGACTGAAACCCTCTGAAGCCAGGAGTCAAAATCAACCTTTCCTCCTTTAAGTTGTTCTGTCACATATTTGGGTCATAGTGATGCAAAAGGAACTAATACACCTTGGATACCTTTCATTCCTGATCCTTTATCTCAGTTTCCCCCACCCAAAACAAGCCAAGAAGAACATGAGTGTTCAGCAAATTGTCCCCAGGACACCCCTCCCCAGCCCCTTCCCTCCTCCCTGGGCAGCAGAGCTGGAGGCCCCTCACATGGCACTCTCATTACGGCCCCTGGATGCTCCCTTTTCTTGTGCCATTAGTGACTTGTAGGGCTTCCCCAGGCTGGGAAGGGTGAGCTCAGCTTCCTGCAGCTCCAGCTCCCTCTGAGACAAATGCTCAATGACAGCCGCTCCAATGGAGTCCCCCAGCACATTGGTCATTGTGCGAAGCCGGTCACTGGTGGAGAGAAAGAAGTTTTGATTAATGGGGTTCTGAAAAGTGTCACAGGGAAGAGGGTATAGCAAGCGGGCGGTGTCAGTTCCCTGTGCTGGAGAGTCAGCGTTCACGTCCTAATCCAATTCATGACCATGCCACCTCAACAGGCCCCTCCCCCACTCTTCCTCAGTTTCTCGTCTTAAACAGGTTGGACCAGCTCTGAGATGTTCAGATTTGTTCTTAACAATAGGATTCTTGTTTCTAATGATGTGACTATCTGATACAGAAATTAGGCCTAAGTGAGCACAGGTGTTAACAAGGGCAGGCTGGAGACTGTCCAAATGGGACTCAGGTCCAGCTGGCAGCTCCCATATAGGGGGTAAAATTCAAACTTTATTTTTATGTAAATCTCTAGAAGGAAGAAAGGAAGGAAGAAGAGAAGGAGGGAGGGGAAACAGAAAGGAAAGGAAAGGAAAGGAAAGGAAAGGAAAGGAAAGAAGGATGGAAGGATGGGAAAACAAAAGAAAAGAAAGGGAGTGAAAAGAAAAAAAGGAAGCAAGGAAGAAAAGGAGGAAAATGAAAGGCAAAGGAAGGAAAGGAAGGGAGAGGAGAGAAGAGGAAAGGAAAGGAAAGGAAGGAGGAAGAAAATCAGCGAGGAAGAAGGGGAGGAAGAGAGGGAGAGAGGAGGGAAGGGAGGTGTTTATCTATCTGAAAATGCTTTTCTATTTTCTTCACATGTAAGTGACATCTTGGCTAGACATGACACTTTAGGTCATAAATCCATCAAAATTTATCTATCGATGCAAGTGTGATAGCACAGACCTGCAATCCCAGCAACTTGAGAGGCAGAGGCAGGAAGATCTCAAGTTCGAGTCCAGAGGCAGCCTGAGTAACTTAGTGAGACCCTACTTCAAGATAAAAAAATATGTAAAAAGGGTCTGGGGGTGCAGCTCAGTGGTAGAGCACTTGTAAAGTATGTGTAAGGCCATGGGTTCAATCCCCTAGTACCACCAAAATATAAAAATAAAAACATTCATCAAAATTACTTCATCCATCATAAAAGGTGAATTTTATTAATCAAAATTCCTTACTATTTAATGTTGCAGGTAGTCTGTGTTTTCACCCCATTTATAAAATTCTTTTAGCTAGGCACAGTGGCACACTCCTACAATCTCAGCAATTCAGGAGGCTGAGGCAGAATGATCATGAGTTTGAGGCCAGAGGCAGTCTGTGCAAATTAGTGAGACCTTATCTCAAAATATTAACAGGGAGAGTCTAGATATGACTCAGTGTTAGAGCATTTGCTTACCATGTGCAAGGCCTCAGTTCAACCCCCTAGTACTGAAAAATAAAATAAAATAAAATTCTTCTCTGGCCTTTGAAATTAAAATTTTTCACTGGGAAAAAATGCCTCTTTTTTAGAAGTTTTTGTTTTGCTTGTTTTTCTTTGTTTGTTTTTAATATTTCCAAGCCAGATCTGTCCCATGGATCACCTTTTTATGATTCCTACATAAAATGACCCAAAGGAAGCCTGTTCTGGCAGATGAATAAAGCCTACGTTGCCTCCTTCCCACAGATAACTACGGATTTTGGGGTCCACAGGCTATGGCTTGGAGTACTGTCCAAGGTCCCCTCTTTCTCTCTGAAGTTCTAGAATTCTGTCCTCTGTCCTTGCAGAATCAGGGTGGAGGGGGAATGAGAGCCAGCAGCAGGGTCCAGCCCAAAGAACACTCACAGGAACCAGTCCACAGCTATGATCAAAGTGATATCTTCCGTGGGCAGGCCGACCGACGTGAGCACAATGACCATGGTGACCAGGCCCGCCTGGGGGATGCCAGCAGCCCCAACACTGGCTGCTGTGGCAGTGATGCTGCAAGTGGACAGAGAACAGGGGAGCTCAGAAGGAGGGAAGAGACAGAGAAGGAAGACAGCGGGAAGGGGTCAGCTCCCCACAACGTCTTATGTTAAATTCTCAAGCCAGCACAGAAAAATACCACATGATCTCACCTACGTGGGCAACCTACAAAAAGCCAAAGTCATGGAAGTTGAGAGTACAGTGGTGATTGCCAGAGGCAGGGAGGTGAGGGAGAAAAGGGAAATGATGGCCAAGATGAGTAAGTTCTGGGAATCTAATGTACAATGGGGGGACTATAGTTAATGATATTGTATACCTGAAATTTGCAAAGAGTAGATCTGTAGTGGACTCACCACCAAAAAAGTAAAAAGAAAGAAGGAAAGAAAAATGAAAGGAAGGAAGGAAGGAAGGATGGAAGGAAAGAAGGAAGGAAAGGAGGGAAGAAGGAAGGACGGGAAGGAGGAAAGAAAGGGATGGAGGGAGGCAAAAAAGAAAAGTAATTTTATGAGGCGATGGATATATTAATCAGCTTGGTTGTGGCAATCATTTCTCAATGTACACATATATCAAATATATATATCAAATACACATATATCAAATCATCACATTATACACTTTAAATATATACAATTTTTATTTGATTATTGAGTTACCCCTCAATAATGCTGAGGTAATTCAGAATTTTTTAAATATATAAATAACATTTCATCACATTGGAGGTAAGGGGCCATCTTGGTTCTAGACCCTCATTCTTATTCAGATAAAATTTGTTAAACTTTTAAAAAATAAATAAAGGGCCAGGAAGTCAGGTCCTACTCATAGTGACCCTCTATACAATAGAACAAAACCCTCCCAGATGCTGTGCCATGCCCAACACTATGTCAGTGATTCTCTCCTATATATAGGGTTTTTGATGGCATATTGCTTCAGGAGTGGGGTACTGAGTCCTTCTCCCAAGCCTACAACACCTGGTATTCTCAGGAGGTCTCCTACCCCAGAACTAACCAGGTCCAACCCTGCTTAGTTTCAGAGGTCAGACAAGATCGGATGCCAGTGTGGTATGCTTTTAGGTAATCCAAATTTTACTATGAGTACTGTACATTAGAACGACTAGATTTTTGTTTGTTGGTTGGTTTTTGCTTTTTGTTTTTTGACAGAGTTTCACTATATAATCCAGCCTGGCCTAGTACTCCCGATCCTCTCACCTCATCCTCCCAAATCACTGGGATCAAAGGCATGGCCACCATCCCCACCTCCTCCTCCACTTGGAGGCAAGATCTTGCAAGGCCCAGACTGGCCTTCAACTGGCACTCCTCCTGTCTCAGCCTTCCCAGTGCTGAGATTACAGGGATGCACCATCTACCACACCTGGCCATTACAACTGTAAATTCTGATAGAATAATTTACATGGTGGTCATGATGTTTGCTGTTCTTAAGTGCCGTCGAATCGAGTCTGACTCATAGCGACCCTATGTATAGCAGATCAAAACATTTCTCGATTCTGTGCCAGGCACACAATCTTATTTATGTTTAAGCCCACTGTTGCAGACACTGTGTCAGTCCATCTGGTGGAGGGTTTTCCTTTTTTCATTGACCTGCAACTCCCCCAAACATGATGCCACAGTGCTCCTTGGAAGGAAGAATGGCCAGACTGCGTCTTACATATTTCAAACATGTAGTCAGGAGAGATCAATCCCTGGAGAAAGACATCATGTTTGGGAGAGTGATGATGTTTTAGCATTAAGTTATTTCACAAAGAAAAAATGTGATTTCAATAAATAAAATTGCATTTTCTAAAAGATCACCCGACCTTTGTATAGGATTTTTTCCTTCTTATAATTTTGATTCAGCTCCCACATATGAGTGAGAACATGTGGTGTTTCTCTTTTTGAGCTTGGGTTCGTTCCCTTAAAATAATTTTCTCTAATTCCATCCATTTTGCTGTGACTGTCCTTATTTCATTTTTTTTTTGATTGCTGAGTAGTATTCCATTGTGTATATGTACCACAGTTTTTTTATCCATTCTTCTGTTGAAGGGCACTTTGGGTAATTCCATATCCTTGCTATTGTGAAAAGTGCTGCATTGAACATGGAGATGCAAGTGTCTCTGTGGTATGATGACCAATCTCCCTTTGGGTAAATTCCCAATAGTGTTACAGTTGGGTCATACGGCAGATCTATTTTCAGTCTAGAAAATGCATGCAATCGTTCTGACAAGATAAAAAGAAAGTTCACTGCAGGAAAAGTTTCTATCTTAAACAGAACTGGAACCCAAGGATATATAGAAAAACATTACCATAAAAAGACAAATGATAGAGAAGTCTTTGATGGGAGGTGGGATGGGGGGAAGCGTACAAGTAGGTAAGGCGGCACCTATATGAATAATGTACAACAAAAATGCATATATGGAAATGTCACAATGAAAAGAATGTCAGAATGAATCACATTTAGGTTTACGTTAAAAATTTCCAATAAAAAAAAAGATCACCCAATTTCTATTTAGTTTATTCTATTTGGATTTGGTTTCTTTAGGGTAAAAAAAAGAGTGGGGTCTCAGCAGGGGACACTATTACCATCATCCTAGGTAAGGGAGCCATTTTCTTAAAAGCACCAGCTCCAGCTTAACAGTGACCTACGGTGCCCTCTGGGGGCCGGCAGCAACCTCTGGATGGGATGAGTTAATTCTACCCACATCCAAGAAGCCAAGTCACAAGTCTTCGGGATGAGTTTAGATTAGGTCCAAACCAGCGGTCCACAAGCAGCCAATCATGACCTGCTATTTTTTGTTGAAGCATTGACTGGTAAGTCTCAAACTGGCCATTGTCACCAAGGTCTGGAAGGTGGAGGTGGTGCTCAATCCTATGGTCCATATTTAAGAACATTCACCGAAAGGTCTCCCATCCTTACCCTTCTTAGCCCTTTGACTACCATCAGGATAGAGATGTCAAAAAGCAAGCGTGTATAAATTTGACAGAAAATCAAGAAAGTGGTGGGAAAAGGTGTTTTACAAACTCACGTTATACACTCCAATTATTTTGCTAATCCTGTTCTTGTTTCATTCACTGTACTGAAGAGTTTCTAGAAATAAAATACTTATTATCATGTATTTTGATCTGAATTTGGTAGTCCATGGATTAAAGACTCCTAACAGTGTTGAACACCTGCAGCCATAGCCCTGTGGCATCCGATCCCATCAGATCTCGGAAGCTAAGCAGGGTCAGGCCTGGTTAGTACCTGAATGGGAGACTTCCTGGGAACACCATGTGCTGTAGGCTTGGGAGAAGGACCCAGCAACCCACTCCCAAAAAAATAATCAACCATTTAAAACCCTATGAATAGCAGAGAAGCACTAACAATAGTGTTTCGCCTGTTGTACATAGAGTTGCTATGAGTCGGACACTGACTTGGGCACCTAACAACAACAGTGTTGAAGTTTCCCATGAGAAGTGCTCATTACAAAGTTTGGGATCCACAGGGTGCGGTAGCAGGCACCTGTGATCCCACTGACTCGGGAGGCTGAGGCAGGAGGATCACAAGTTTGAGACCAGAGGCAGCCTGCACAACTTAGTGCGACCCCGTCTCAAAACAAAATGTAAAAATAGGCTGGGGTGCAGCTCAGTGATAGAGTGTTTGAAAAGCATGTATGAGGCCCTGGGTTCAACCCCTAGTACCACAAAAGAAGGAGAGGATCCTGACAGAAAATATTTTTAAATGTTCCTTTGAAATTATCATCATGGTATTCTTCTCTGTAATCTTGGTTTCCCCTAGAAAAGGATGCCTATGCTGCCTAGCACATGCCCAAAGTCACCTTGTCTAAAGATGCTTGCACAGCATTCAACAATTTCAGGTGTCCAGCACATATCCATTGAGAATCCACTATGTGCTAGACCCCTACAGGCGATCCTTGACTTACAATGAGGTTATATCACAATAAACACATTTTAAGTTGAAAATACTGTAAGTTACAATGCACTGAGCACACCTACCCCACCAAAAATCACAGCCTACCAGCCCAGTGGCCTGCAGCTGTAGCCCTGTGGCATCTGATCCCATGAGATCTCAGATGCTAAGCAGGATCGGGCCCGGTTAGTACTTGGATGGGAGGCTGTCTGGGAACCACAGGTGCTGTAGGCTTGGGAGAAGGACCCAGCAACCCACTCCCAAAAATAAACGCCATTGAAAACCTCATGAACAGCAGAGAAGCACTGATAATAGTGTTTCCCCTGTTGTATGTAGGGTGGCTACGAGTCAGATACTGACTCAACAGCACCTAACAACAACAACAACAACAACCCAGAATGCCATTGGTAGATTTTTTATTGTGTTCCCTCACAATCACATGGCTGATTGGGAGCTGTAGTTCACTGCCACCACCAGCCTTAGGCTACACAACACTTAGCCTGGGAAAAGATTCAAATTCAAAATGTGAAGTACAGGTTCTACTGAGTGTGTATCACATTCGTAACATTGTAAAATGAAAACATCCTAAATTTCCCAGTGTAGCAGTCCATGCCTGCAGTCCCAGCTACTCGGAAGGCTGAGGAGGAAGGATCACCTAGGCCCAGGAGTTTAAGGTCAGCCTGGGCCACACAGCAAGACCCATCTCAAAAGTAATAAAAAACCAAAGCCAGGCATGCTGGCGCACACCTGTAATCCCAGCGACTTAGGAGGCAGAGGCAGGAGGATTGCAGGTTCGAGGCCACAGGTAGCAGGCATAACTTAGCAAGACACTGTATCAAAATTTAAAATTTTTTTAAAAATCAACTGGGAGTGCAACTCAGTGGTAGAGCACTTGCAAAATATGTGCAAGGCCCTTAGTTCAACTCCCAAATGCTGCAAAATAAATTGTTGCTATTATTGTGAGGTGCCATCGAGTTGGGTCTGACTCACAGCGACCCTCCCAGGCTTTTCAATGGCGGATTGTTTCGGGATTGTTTCGAGAGTGGATTGCCACATCCTTCTCCCATCTTTGCAGTGCTGTGGATCAAAGCCGGGTTCTTAGAGAGTGTGAAGCAGCACTCTACCAACTGAGCTAAACCCCAGCCTGCCGAATAAATAAATAAATAATCATCAATGGAACTATTATAAGTCTGGGACTCCCCATGGTAGAAATCCCCGTAGAAGTAAATCCTTTCCCTTAACGAGCTTACACTCTAGTGGAATGTTGTTGGGTGCTGTCAAGTTTGGTCCAAGTCACTGTGACCCTCATAGGGTTTTCAATGGCTGATTATTTCAGGATTGCTTCCAGAGTGGACTGTCACATCCTTCTATTTCTATGGTGCTGGGGATCAAACCAGAGTCTTCAGAAAACGCAGAGCAGCACTCTGCCAAATGAGCAAAACCCCAGCCCTGTCGTGCTGTAGGGGTTTGTGTGTTGCTGTGATGCTGAAAGCTATGCCACCAGTATTTCAGATGCCAGCAGGGCCACCCATGATGAACAGGTTTCAGCTGAACTTCCACACTCAGACTAGACAGAAGGACCCAGCAGCCCACTCCAAAAACAATTAGCCATTGAAAACCCTATGAATAGCAGAGAAGCATTGCTAAGCCCAGTGCCAGAAAATGAACCTCCCAGGCTGGAAGGCATTTAAGAAACAACTGGAGAATAGTTTCCTCCTCAAAGTGCAGTCAACCTTAATGATGGGAATGAAGTAAAGCCCCTATGCCCTCCATTTGCTGATTTGACATGCCTCAAAAAGAGAAGAAACACAGTGCCTGTAATATTGAGCTCAAATATTGAAAGATCATATGCATGGCACAGTGTTGCGTAGTATTTCATTCTGTTGTACACAGGGTCGCTATAAGGTGGCTCTAACTCAACAGCACCTAACAACACAACGAGATACTTTAGGAATGAGACTCAAACGTAAACATTAAATTCATTTATCCACCTTATACACACAGCCCGATGGTAATTTTAAATAACATTTTTGATAAGTTTGTACACTAAACAAAGTTGTGTACACTGAACTGTCAAAGGTCAAATGTGGAATTTCCCACTTGTGACATCATATGGGCACTTAAAAACCTTCAGATTTTGGACCACTTTGGATTTGGGATTTTTCAGATTTAGGGATGCTCAACCTGTCATGACCAAGTTGGAATCTTCCATGCTGGAGTCCACTTAGCTAAATTTAACACAGGAACTTTGGGTTATCAGCATGCACCAGCCACACTTTGGGATACTCTGGATGAAGGGATGTTCCATGGTAGCACAGGAGGAGAAATGGTCGGCACATCTCACCAGCTCCTGCAGCCTCGGGTGGCAAAGTCTCACCTTTAGCCTCTTCTGACGTTGGGTTCTGACCACATTCCCCTTGCAAGGTCTACCCTTAACCTGAAGTCAAGGCCTCCCTTGATCTCCATGTTTGGTTCCCTCCTCCCCACAGCCAGCTGATGACCTCATCAGTCTCACCCTGGGGCAGGCCACACCCAAGCCCCCTCACCTGATAGTGGTGATCTGGCCCAGGTTGAGCTCATAGTTGTTGACTTGAGCTATAAAGATGGCAGCCAAGGCCTCATAGAGCGCGGTGCCATCCATGTTGACAGTGGCCCCCACAGGCAGCACGAACCGGGTGATGCGGCGGTCCACGCCTAAGCCCTCCTCCAGGCAGCGGAAGGTGATGGGCAGGGTCGCCGAGCTGAGGGAGAGAGCCCCAGGGACTAAGGAGAGGCAGGAGCAGGACAGGGCTGGGGCAGCAGCAGGTCAAAGGATGGCTCTCATTGGGAACATGGTGGAGGCCAGGTGGGAACTTGAGCAAGGTGAGGAGGGCAAGGTACAACATTTCAGAGGCTAATAGATACATACGGGGAAGGGGTCTCATTATGATGCAAAGAGGACTCAGCAAGGGAGGCCCCACTTGCCAAGCTGAAGGCCTCTTGACCCATTTAAAGCCAATAGCTTAAAGCCAATGGTTTATGCCACTAGCTCAGTCCCACACAGCCACCTTCCCATACCTTATGGCACAGAGCAGCGTATTATGGAGGACCCCTATTCCCCACTACCTATGTTTGCATAGAGGGCAACTTTGGCTACACTAACCCTTGGTCTCTCTCCCACCACTTCACAGAGAATTAGGGGGAGTGACTTCATTGATTGGTGAGTTTAGCTGTAGCAGTAGACATCTCACTTGGGGTTGACTTATCCATAGATGTGTGCTCTGCCTGGTCAGCTCTATCTCATGCAGTGAAAAGCCTGGAGTCTACAGAAAGGATCTTCAGATGTTCAGCTCTATGGCTCTATGATGACCAGGTGGGCTTAATTCTGGGGTATAGTGGCACCAATCTTATTTAGTCCCAGATCAAAAGGCAAGTTTTCCAATCATCATTATGGGCAATAAAAAAATGATAATTTTTTAGCCAGCTGAGGTGGCTCACACCTGTAATCCCAGAGACTGGGGAGGTGGAGGCAGGAGGATCACAGGCTCGAGGCCAGAGGCTACCTGCATAATTTAGCAAGATCCTGTCTCAAGATAAAAATTTTAAAAGGGGGGTTGGGGTACAGCTCAGTGGTAGAGCGCTTGCAAAATATGTGTGAGGCGCTGGGTTCAGCCCCATAGTACTGCCAAAAAAATTTTTTTTTCTCCCATCTGTTTGGTTCTTGGGATACCTCCACACATTGTTCTGAATTTGAATTTATTAAACCCCTAAAAGCACAAAAAGATAAAGGAGAAGGAAGACAAGAGAGATCCAAGATGCCACCTGAAGGGAAGATGAGATCCTCTAAGCTAAAAATGACTGAGCTCACAGGACATCATGGAATCTCCATCTGAAACTCAAAATTGGCACCTGATTCTCCTCCATACAAAACAGAGAAATATAAAAGGAGACAGGCGAGCCAGCCTGGGACAGAGACAAGCCCCCAGATATTAGCCACTCAGTGACCTTCAAAACCCTCCAACACTACTGTACAGCCAGAAGAGGTGTGTACAGCAGGGGGAGGGCAGGATCCCTGGAAGAAACCACAAAAGATGAGGAATGGGACCCGGCAGCCTGAGGGGCAAGGCCATACCTGGAAGAGGTCCCCATGGCAGTGATGAGGGCCTGAAGTATGCCCCCAATGAAGGGGAAGGGGTTCCGATGGGTGACGAGGAAGTAGATGAGGGGCAGGACGCCCCCAGCATGGAGGAACAAGCCCACGATGACCGTCAGTGTGTACATGCCCAGCTGACCTCCAAGGACGGCCATGTCTTCCATTTCTAGAATCTTCCCAGCAATCAGGAACAGAATGCCCACAGGTGCATACCTGAGCAAGCCACACACCCATTAGGGATCCCTCTTGACCTCCCCTACGGGTATGCAGCTGGCATCCCCAAGGCTTTGCCTACACAGAGCCCTAGAGCCAGGCAGCACCTACCATAGAGGCCCCCGACTCCACCCCAACATTTCCCATACATTGACAAACAACACTGTTATTATGGTTTGGATCTGAAATGTTCCCCCAAAGGCTGCGTGTTGAAAGGTTGGTCCCCAGAGCAACAGTGTTCAGAGGTGGGGCCTGTGGGAGGTGATTGGATCATAAAAGAACTGACTTCATCAACAGATCAACCCATTGGTGGATTCATAGCCCAATGGACTTACTGGGAGGTGGTGGAAGCTATAGGAGGCAGGGCCTAGGTGAAGGAAGTAGGTCACAGAAGGCATGCCCTCAAAGGGTGTTTCCCATATCTTGTTCCTTCCCCACCCATCCTGGAAGCCTAAGGTGAGTAACTTTGTTCCACTACGATGCTCTGCCTCCTCACAGTCCCAGAAGCAAAGGATCCAGGTGACTACGCATTGAAACCTCTGAAACAGTGAGCCAAAATAAATCCTTCCCCCATTATGTTGATTTTCTCACGCATTTCCTCACAGTGACAGAAAACTAATCTAATGGGGCTCTACAAACATACCCTGCCTCCTCCTGCTCATCCCTGGTTCACTTGACAGCGGAAAAGCTACCGTGCCAGAATGGACAACTTTATGAGGTCCTCATCCCATGCCTTCATTTAAACCCTCCCCACTCAGCTCCAAATAGCCACTATTTTCAAGACCGCTTCCCCAGACATTGCTGAGGCATCCCCAACCACTGGCCTTCTGAGCTTCCATTATTTGCTGCCCCTAACTCTCTATTCCACATTTATCACCCCTTCCTATCCATCTCTTTCCTATCAGTGCAAATTCTCATGCATCCACCGGCCTGAGCTGTATCACCAAACACCCCACTGACATCTCAAGCCATCTGTCCAACAAAATCATCCATGTATTCTTCACTCATTCACCAAGTTTCTAGCATGCACCTCTACGTTCCAAGCTCACGCTGCCTGCCCTCACGTCACTGACATTCTGTATGCACTGAATGTTTCTGTCCCCACAAAATTCATATGCTGAGATCCTAATCCTGGTGGGAGGCCCTTGCTGGACTCTTCCTTCATCCACTCCTGTCTTGCCATTTAATTGCTCCCTCTGTCACACACTTGCATCTTTGTGATGCCATCCTCCAGGAGGTCTTCACCAGGGCCAACCTGATCTAGCCCCATGCTCTTGAACTCTCAGAACTGTGAGCTAAATAGACCTCTTTTCTTTATAAAGTTACTCAGCCTCAGGTATTTCATTATAGTTATGTTAAACAACCTAATACAGGTGACGCACACAGTCTTTCCCAAATAGGGATGAAACAGGCATGCTAACATCTGCACACCCAACTTACTCTATGCTCTTGCATCAACTCCACTCAGAGTTTTTCAAGCTTTGCATGTTCTCTGCCCACTGCTTAATGCACCTCTCCATCTCTCTGTCCAGTTAGATTGCTACTCAACTTTCAAGGAGCAGCTCAGAGGTGACCTCCTCCGTGTCTCCCTCCTCGTCTCACCAGGCAACATTCATTGCACATGCCTCCATTTATTGCTTAGTTCTCTGCATTCCAAACACTTTATTAGTGTCTCCTCACTACAGAATCTACCATTTCTTATTATATTTATCTAGCCTACATCTGTCTCCTCCAAGGCTTTGCCAGCTCCTTGAAGACAAAGTAGGAATTCAAAGTATCACTATACTTCAGAATTTAATACAAAGTGAGCCTGGGAAAATTCCTACTCAATGAGTAAAGGACTTAGTGAAGGGCTGAAGGAATTTTTTAAATCAATAAATGAATGCATCCATTGGGGAATAATTAGTGAGTGGGTAAATTAGTGAGAAAATGAGCAAATGAGGAGCAAGTGAGTGAATGTGTAAGTAAATGGATGAATAAATGAATATGTGAGAGAGCAAACAAGAGAATAACAAATGCATAGATGGCTGAAGGGGTCTGGGAATGAACACAAATGAATAAATGACAGAGTAAATAAACAAATAGGTTGCTGGGCGCGGTGGTGCACGCCTGTCATCCCATCAACTCAGGAGGCAGAGGTAGGAGGATCGCAAGTTCAAGACCAGAGGCAGTCTGTGTAATTTAGCGAGACCCTGTCTCAAAAAAAGTAAAAAAAAAAAAAAAAAAAAAATGGGTGCAGCTCAGTGGCCCAGCACTTGCAAAACATGCAAGCATGAGACCCTGGGTTCAACCACCAGTACAGAAAAAAAAAAAAAAAGAGTCAATGATTTAACTAATGGGGCTGAGGCCATATGTCACTGAGTGGTAGAGCACAGGAAAAAAAGAGATTCTTATTTGTGGGACTGAGGGTATATCTCATTGGTAGAGCAATAGCCTAGCTTATGCAAGGCCCCGGGTCCATCCCCAGCACCTAAAAAATAATTGAGGGATGATTTAACTAATGCATGGGTGGGTGAATAAAGTTTATGAATGAATGAATGTACGAATGAATTAACAGATGCATAGAAGAATAAATCAATGAGAAAGGAAGTAAGTGAACCAATGCATAGGATGAGAATAAATGAGTGGACACAACCCAAATCTGCATAGGATTTTTACGACATATTAGTCAAAAGTTTCCATAAACCTTGTAAGTTGATAAAAGTGTAAACAAAAGTGATGTAATAGTTGCACAATGGAAAAAGCCAATGCTGTATTACTCTGTGCCAAATCAACATTTACCGATAAAGGGATAAAAAGAATAAATGAGTACATAAAGAGATAAATGAAAGACTAAATAAGTGATTTCATCACAGAAATGAATGGATGAATGATATAGTGAGTTAGCAAGTAAATTAACCAATGCATAAAAGGATAAATAAAGCCGGGAGCAGTGGCACACGCCTGTAATCCCAGAGACTCGGGAGGCAGAGGCAGGAGGATCACAGGTCC
Organism: Pedetes capensis; assembly: GCA_007922755.1. Taxonomy (NCBI): domain Eukaryota; kingdom Metazoa; phylum Chordata; class Mammalia; order Rodentia; family Pedetidae; genus Pedetes; species Pedetes capensis. The sequence continues at coordinate 39,054 of VMDO01007701.1, read as the reverse complement.
GAGGCCAGAGGCAGCCTGTATAACTTAGTGAGATTCTGCCACCAGTGGTAGAGCACTTGTGAAGAATGTGTGAGGCCCTGGGTTCAACCTCCAAGTACTGCCAAAAAAAAAAAAGGATAAATGAATGAGAAAACAAGCAAGCCAATGCATGGAAGAATGAAGATAGATGGAGGAGTATAAATGAATGAACGAGTGAAGATTCTGCCACCAGTGGTAGAGCACTTGTGAAGAATGTGTGAGGCCCTGGGTTCAACCTCCAAGTACTGCCAAAAAAAAAAAAGGATAAATGAATGAGAAAACAAGCAAGCCAATGCATGGAAGAATGAAGATAGATGGAGGAGTATAAATGAATGAACGAGTGAATGATTTAGTCAATGCATGAATGAGTGAGGGAATGAGCAACTGAATAAACCATTGCAGAAGGATATGAAGGAATGAATGAATGAGCTAGTGAGTTAATTAAACACTGTATACATGAATGACTTTGGCCAAATGTCCCCAATGGCCTCTTCAGCAGCCTCCTCACAGTCTAACCAGTCCACCCCTGGCTCCACCCTCCCCAGCTCCATCACCATCCACCCAGGTGCTAGCCCAGAACTCACCAGATAATGATGCCCACCAGCCTCATAATAGCCTCATTGAGGCTGTCGAAGAAGTCCCTCAGGACTCGGCCCTTGTGCTTCATGCCACCGATGACCAGCCCAAAAGCCACAGAGAAAACCACAAGGCCCAGGGCGTTGATGCCATTGGCCGAGCCAGGCACAGGCACGGTCTCCTCAAAGCTCAGCACCTCCTGCAGGGTGCCTAATGCCCGAGTGACATTTTCCAGGATGCTCGTCTCGTTCTCCATCAAGGATGGAGGAGACACAGAGGCGCCCAGCTCAGACCCATTCTCTGTCCTCACGATGGTCCTGGTCACCACTCTCGTGCTGTACTGAGTCTTAAACTGGAACACAGAGAGAGGGAGCCCAGGCTCAGTATGGTGGGTGCATCAGGGTCACCCGGAGAAATTCCCGAGAACACCAATTCCTAGTTCCCATATCCTAGAAAGTCTCACTCAGCAGATCTGAACAAGTGACTAAATGATTTGATCAATGCATGGAAAGAGTGAATAAATTACTGTAACCATTGTGGAAAACGGAATGGACATTCCACAAAAAGTTGGAAATAGGGGCTGAGGAGGAGGCTCAGTAGTGGAGTGCTTGCCAAGTGTGCAGAAGGCTCTAGGTTCCATCCAAGAAAAAAAGAAAAAAGAAAAGAGAAAAGAAAAGAAAGAAAAAAGACAGGAAAGAAAGAAAGAAGAAAGGAAGGAAAGGAAGGAAAAAGAAAAAAGAGAAAGAAAGGAAGGAAGAAAAAGAGAAAGAAAAAAGAAATGAAGGAAGGAAGAAATGAAGGAAGGAAAGAAGGAAGGAAGGGAATGGAACAAAGAGAGAAAGAAGGGAGAGAGGGAGGATGGAAGGAAGGAGAAAAGAAGAAGAAAAGGAAAAATGAAGAGTGAGAAAGAAAAAGAAAGAGGGAAGGAGGAAGGAAGAAAAAGGGAAGGAAAGAGAGAGGAAGGAAAAAGAATATGTGAAGGATATATATGTTAAATAGCTCATTTTAGCCATTCCACAATGTATATATATTTCAAAACATTTCCTACCCCATAAATATATACAGCAAGCCCTCCGTATCTGTGGACTCCACATCCATGGATTCAACTACCCATGCATTGAAAATATTTAAGAAAAAAATTGTTTCTGTTCTGAACATAGACAGACTTTTTTATCATTATTCCCTAAACAACACAGCATAACAACTGTTTACATAGCATTTACATTGTATTAGGTATTCTAAGTCATCTAGATGGGAGGACATGGCAGCCCACTCCCAAAACAACCCCAAAAGCAATCAGCCATTGAAAACCCTGAGAGTTGCTAAGAGTCTGGCCCAACGCAATGGTACCTAACAACAACAAGTCATCTAGAGGTGATTTAAAGTAAATAAAAGGATGTACATAGGTTATTTATAAGTACTACCCTATTTCCTATAAGGAACTTGAGCATACACAGATTTTGGTATCCAATCCCTTGCAGATACCAAGGAACCACTGTACTATTTTTATTCATCAATTAAAAATCAAATTTTAAAAAATAAGCAACATGCAAATCCCATGGGTCTGTCAGCCTGTTGTGCTATGGGGGCTTGTGTGTTGCTATGATGCTGAAATCTATACTATTGGTATTTCAGATACCAGCAGGGCTACTTATGGTGGACAGGTTTCAACTGAGCTTCCAGACTGACAGACTAGGGAGAAGGACCCAACAGTCCACTCCCAAAACAATTAGCCATTGAAAACCCTATGAATAGCAGAGAAGTACTGTGAAACATAGTGCTAGAAAATGAGCACCCCAGGCTGGAAAGCATTCAAGAAACCACTGGGGAAGGGGTGCTGCCTCAAAATAGAGCCAACCTTAATGATGGAAATGGAGTAAAGCCCCTGGGACCTCTTTTTGCTGATGTGGCATGACTCAAAATGAGAAAAAACACAGTGGCTGCAAAAATGGGCTCAAATATAAAAAGACTGTGTGCATGGTACAGTGTCTGGTAGTGTTTCGTTCTGTCGTACATAGGGTCCCCGAGAGTCAGATCTGACTCGATGGCACCTAACAACAAAGAATGCACAAAGCCCTGGGTTTGATCCCCAACAGAACAACAACAACAACAACAAAAAGTAAATGAATAGACAAACAAAGGCTGGAGCTGGAGCCACCAATGCATGGAAAAAAGGGTACAGATTCCACATTTTTCACAAGCTCCCTGGGCAATGCTCAGCCAGATTTTAGGGCCTCTCTTCACCATCTGTAGTCAGAAGCCCTAGAAAGTCCACCCCAGCCTTAGCCTCTCCTCTAGTCCCATGCCCGGAGCCCTTGACCTAAGTCCCTCTCTCTAACTCTCCCTTAATCATACCGATGGAAACTACATCCACCCTTCCAGACTCCTCCGAGAGCTCCAGCCCATTCCTCTCTCAGGCCCTTCTTCCCACCCCTCACCTTAGGCCACCCTCTCAGCAGCAAGCTCCCCCCAACACCTCCTTGATCAAATCGTGTACTTCCCCCTGACCTGTTTGAAGCAGGCCTCCACAAGGTTAGGCGGAAACATATTTCTGTGGGAAAACATCAAAGAAAGGAAAGTGGTTAGATCTCGGAAGGCAGCCTATGGTGGTACTAATAATAACAGCAACCACAATAATAATGGCAGCCAACATAAAAACGCTCAGTCTAGGCCAAACACTAAGCAAAGTACCTGACTTACATCATCTAATTTAAATACCATGATAACCCTGGAAGTAAGTGCTATTAATATCCACATTTTACACATGAAGAAACCAAAGCATAGAGAATTTATGTGAGTTACCCAGAGCCACACAGTTGCTCAGAGGTGCAGATGGCCCTTGCTCTGGTTTGACTGTGCTTTGTCCTCTCCAAAACTCATGGTGAAATTTGATAACCATTGTAGTGATGTTGGGAGGTGGAGCTTTGAAGAGATAATTGGGTCATGAAGGCTCTGCAGTCATAAATGGATTCACCCGTTCATGGATTAATGGATTTACAGATTCATGGAGAATGTCTTTGTTGTCTCACCATGGGATGCCTTCTGCCTTGTTATGATGCAGCAGTAAGGCCCTCACCAGATGTCGTGCCATGCTCTTAAACATCCCAGCCTCCATAACCATAAGCTAAATAAACCTCTATGCCTGCAGCTGTACCACTGTGGCATCTGATCCCATCAGATCTCGGAAGCTAAGCAGGGTCAGGCCTGGTTAGTACCTGGATGGAAGACCACCTGGGAATGCCAGGTGCTGTAGGCTTGGGAGAAGGACCCAGCAACCCATTCCCCAAAAAATAATCTGCCATTGAAAACCCTATGAATAGCAGAGAAGCACTGTTGTATATAGACTTGCTATGAGTCGGACACTAACTCGGGCATGTAACAACAACAAATAAACCTCTAGTCTTCATAACTCACCCAGTCTCAAGTGTTCTACAATAGCAACAGAAAACTCACTAGGACAGACCTCGAATCCAGATTTATCTGAGTACCTGGCCAGAGTCTTATATCACCTCAAGATTTCAATTCTAACATACATGCCAATGAAACTTCAAAAAACAAACAAAAAAAAAAAAAAAAAAACATAGTCTCTAAACTCTTCCAACTCTAAGCTCTCCTCCAAGTCAGCGACTAGGGTGGAAACATGGCTGTCTTTGATTCTAGCTAGCAAAATCTTACTGCTTTAAGAGGGTCATTTGCCCTCCAACGGAGCTCAGGAACACCAGGCAAACATTAGTTGTTCTGATCCCATCCCAGGATGCTGCAGCTATAGCCTCCCCAGCCTCAGGGTGCAAAAAATCATATCCTCGGAGCAGGTTCCTCAGAGGGTATGTGCAAGGCTCCAGAGCAGAAAATGGGTGCCAAAAATGGGAACCAATGAGCGCTTCCATTTCCAGGCTGGGTCATTGTCTATGAGCTGTGGCATGCCCATACAGAAATCCCAACAAAATTAGAAAGAGCATCACCTGACCAGATCCATGAAAGCATCAGCTGTGGGGACGGTCTCAATCCGCCCCTCGCGGTGCAGCCCCTCCTTGGAGCCCTTCCCAGGATGGATGATGGTGACCATGAGGATGCCGATGAAGACTGCGATGACTGTGGTCACCATGTAGTACACGGCAGCCCGCATCCCCATCCGCCCCGTTGCCTTGTTATCCAGAGACGCCATACCTGGAAGACAGACAGTGCAGCCCCACACAGCCCCACCCATATCCCACCACCCACTCTCCCCTCCATCCTCTCTACGCTCCCAAACCTCCAGCCCAACCACCATCCCACCAAGCAACTCATCCTCCAGACTGCACTCCAGAACCCACCCATGACCCATCTGGCCACCCTGCCATCCATATATACCTTCCCATCCCACCCCATTCTCTATCCCAAACACATCTCCACCAACCATACTCCCTTCCCTCTGCTCCAAACTGACCTTTTCAACCCCCATCGCACCTCTATTGACCACTAATTTGCACCATAACCTTGTTTTCATTCCGCTCTTCCTTCCACTATCCACCCTCCAATCCCACCTCCTTCCGAGCCCCCTCACTGCACACTGAGTAGATATCACTGGTTCTGCACTCTCACGCCCCGGGATGGCCCGATGCACTCATCCCCTCAGCAGCTGTGAGTGTTGGCTGCTAATACCTCAGAGTGCCCTTTTCTGAGACTTGCCCACAGCAAAACAGCAGCTGCCACACCCAGAAAGACCCCAAGGGAAGCTTATAGCCAATGATTAAGTGGTACAGGGATTCAGAAGGCCAGCTTCTTTGATTCTTTGAGGCAGAAAGAACAATTCTATGATGCTGTTCACACTCCAAAACTCTCCATGGGATCAGGCTGAAAGGCCAGCTTTCTTCCAACCACATATTTTTGCTTAGCTTATTTCCCTACTCAGTCCTGTTTCTCCTCATTTCATTATGGGTTTCTCCCTCAATAAGCCACTTGGGCAAATATTCCCATGTCAGGCTCTTCTAGGAAACCCAATCTAAGAAACCAGTCTTTCATGCCTTGATCTTTATCTTCCTCCCCAAATCCAGGGATTGCCAAGCTACTGCCCATGGGCCAAATCTGGCCCACTACTCGTTTGTGTAAATAAAGTTTTATTGGAACACAACCACATCCATTTCTTCATATATTGTCTATGGCTGCTTTCGTGCTACAGAACAGAAGTGAATCATTACAACAGATATCGGATGGCCCTCAAGGCTGAAAATATTTGCTATCTAGCTCTCTGGAGAAAATGCTTATGGACCTTTGCATAATACATCCATACCCCTATCCCACCTCTTACCCTCCATCTTGGTATCTCCACTTCACTCATCTTCTATTTCTTATCCACGTCCCACCTCCTGCCCATCTACCCCATATCCCAGTTACCGTCCTTGACTGTGCCTCCCTCCCTCCACTGCCTTTCCTTACCCTCTGGATAGAATTAAGCCCTTTCAGGCTGGTATTTTACCTCCAAGGAGAAGTGCAGGAAAGTTACTGAGACAAGTAGTGTGGGTCATATGAGGTCTGGACCCTGAGCCTGATTGTGGCCTGGTTGTAGTGAAGGACTGTGAGCCAGGGGCATGCTCCATGTCTGAGGTACTGGGTCTGGAAGGGGAGCACATGCAAGCTGGGACTCTCAATGGCCTGGAATCTCTCACCTGTGACCAAACTGGAAACAATGAGAGGCAGCACCAACATCTGCAGCATCCTCATGAGCAGCTCACCAGGAAAAGAGAAGTACTTGATCTGACGGTAGGTGAGCTGGTACGGGCGCAAGGCAAACGCCAGGCTGACCCCTAGAGTCAAAAAAAGGAAGTCCATGCATGGAGGGTGGGTCATCCAGCCTTGACAGGGTCCATCCATCCCAAGAAGGGTGTGTATAGGTGGGCAATGAAAGAAACCTTCTATGTTGTTTTTATTGTTGTTTGGTGCTGTCAAGTCATGTCTGACTCATAGCAACCCTCATAGGGTTTTCAATGGCTGATTGTTTCAGCATTGCCTTGGGAGTGGATTGTTACATCCTTCTCCCATTTTTTGCAGTGCTGGAAATCAAACCCAGGACTTCAGAGTTTGCAGAGGGCGATCTACCAACTGAGCTAAATCCCAGCGCAAACATTCCACAAGAGTGTGCATTTGCGTGTGCAAGGACATGCACGTGCATTATCAAAAATGTGAGAATTTATGTGTGACCATATTGGGGCTAAGGTTTAGCTCAATTGGTAGACCACTGCTCTGTGCACTCTGAGGGTTCAATCCTCAGCTCTGAAAAAATGGGAGAAGAACATGGCAGCCCTCTCCCAAAGCAATCCCCAAACAATCAACCACTGAAAAGCCAGTGAATGTGTATATAGGATCACTATGAATCAGACCCAACTTAATGGCATCTAACAACAACATATTGATGTGTGCAAGTATAAGTTTGCACCCCTTCATGCATACATCTGCATGCATACGTGACCAGGTATGTTCATTGGTGAGTTTGTACATGTACCTGTATGTGCGGACTCATATACATGACAACACATGTGCATTTTCCTGGGTGTGTTTACAGGCATGATTTAAAGACAAATGTAACTATCTTCAGACATCAGGGTGTATGTGTATTTAAGCTCATAAGTGTGTGGACATTTGCTCAGAAGAACACATAGGCAGTTGTGAATGGGTTCCCAAATTCTAGTACAGTTGCCCTCCCCCCACCAAATTCCTCAGGTTCTGCATTGTGGAATCAACCACCCATAGATGGAAATTTGGGGAAAAAAAATTTTACAAACGTAACTGAACGTGTACAGATGTTTTTCTTGTTGTCATTCCCTAGATAAAAGATGGCTAGACTGTGTCTTACGTATTTTGGACATGTAGTCAGAAGGGACCAACCCCTGGAGAAGGACATAATGTTTGGGAGAGTGGCAGGTCAATGAAAAGAAGGAAAATCCTCGACTAAGTGGATTGACACCATGTCTGCAACAATGGGCTTAAACATAAATAAGATTGTGTGCCTGGCACAGAACTGGGGAGTGTTTTGTTCTGCTATACATAGGGTTGCCATGAGTCGGACTCAACTCAAGGACACCTAACAACAACAATAAAGTGTAATGGCTATTTGCATAGCATTTATACTGTATTGCTGTTGTTAGGTGCCACGAAGCCTGTCAGACTCAGGGCAAACCTCTGTACAACAGAGGAAACACGACTGGACACCATGCCTTGCCTGTCACTATGTCAGTGCTTCTCTGCTATTCATAAGGTTTTCAATGGCTGATTTTTGGGAGTGGGTTGCCAGAGTCCCTATCTCAAGCCTACAGCACCTGGTGTTCCCAAGCAGTCTCCCATCCAAGTACTAACCAGGCCTGACTCTGGTTAGCTTCTGAAATCTGAAGGGATCAGATGCCTCGGTGGTACGGCTGTAGGCTCCATTGTATTAGGTTAACATTATAAAACATCTGTTGTTGTTGTTGTTAGGTGCCATGGAGTCAGTGTCCGACTCAGAGCGACCCTACATACAATAGGGGAAACACTATTGTCAGTGCTTCTCTGCTGTTCATGGAGTTTTCAATGGCGGATTGTTTTTTGAGAGTGGGTTGCCGGGTCAGTCTCCCAAGCCTACAGCACCTGGTGTCTCCAGCAGCTGGTGTCTCCCATCCAGGTACTAACCAGGCCTGACCCTCCTTAGCTTCCCAGATCTGACGGGATCCTATGCCCAGGGCTGCGGCTGCAGGCATAAAATATCTAGAGATGATTTAAAGCAACCTGAAGGATGTGCACAGATTCTATACAAATACTACCCTATTTTATTGAAAATTATTTTATTTTGACAATCCAGATACCAAATCCACGGATGCTCAAGTCCCTAGATACCAAAAATCTGTGGGTGTTCAATTCCCTTAAATAAAATGGGGTAGTGTTCGCTCCAACCAATCTCCTAAGGACACGGAGGTGCAGTGGTATATTGGTGCCAACGCACGAGCGTTTGTGTGTTTGCCCTTGTGAGTTGTGTGCATGCATAAAATGTGCCCATGGTCCTGTGTGTGCTTATGGAAACTGCTCACAGAGCACGTATGTGCGCACACAGTACTGTGAGCGCATCCTGGGGGAGGTTGGAGGGAGCACTAGGTGGGAGGTGTCTGCAGCTGAGAAAGAGGGAGTTGAGCGAAGAAACCCTCCAGCAGAGGGTTTGAGGAGAGGCCCCTCCTTCCGGAAGCGGAAGCCGAGCTCACCTATGACCACGGCGCTGACGGTGAGCAGGATGAAGGCATTCCGGCGCAGGAAGCGCAGCACGTGCTCCCGGGTCATGGTCTGCAGGCGCAGGCGCGTGCGCAGCGCCCTTTGCTGCAGCCCTTCCTGCAGCGGCTGCAGCCAGCCTGCGCGGCCCAGGCGCTGGCCACTGTCCCGCAGGAACAGGCTGTTGCCGTGGCTGCTCATCGTCTCTCTGCGGGGCACAGAGGAGCCCCCGTCTGCTGAGGGAGAGGACAGATGGACAGAGTGGGGCAGGTGGGGGACTGGGGGAGGGGGCCTGCTGGAAGTTCAGAAGGCAAGGGAGGAGTGGGGTAGGTCGGCTGGGATGCACCCTTGCTGGGAGTTCTGAGAAACCTCAGGGGGTTCAAGCGACACGTCTTGGCAGCTGAGGGTCAGGGTCTCCAGAATCATTCCTGGGTGCGGCTGGATAGAGGCAGGACAGAAAAACAAAAAGTTATGGATGTTTTAATTTCCTAGCGCCAGCACCCCCCACCCCCTTATTTATTTCATTGAGATCATCACACGCGCTTGGGGGATGTCTCAGCTCTCAAACCAAATTGACACATCTTTGCTGAATGCCAACTGCATGCAGAGCCCTGGACAAGACACCAAGGGGCTAGTCACCAAAATTAATATCGTTGGGCATCCAGCCCGAAGACACGGATTCCCACAACCACAAAAGTGATTGGGAAAACACTTTTGTTGTTTTTGTTTGGTGCCAGCCAGTCGGGTCTGACTCATAACGACCAGATGTACAACAGAATGGAACACTCACTCCTCGGCACTGTGCCATGCCCCACACTGTGTCAGTGCTGCTCTGCTATTCATAGGGTTTTCAGTGGGTGATTGTTTCGGGAGTAGGCTACCAAGTCCTTCTGATTTTGCGGTGCTGGGGATCAAACCCAGGGCCTCAGACAGCACAGAGCAAGCTCTCTACCAACTGAACTGAACCCCAGCCCCATTTTCAATTTATAGTAGGTTTACTGGGACCCATCCTAAGCAGAGCAGGCTCTGCATATCATTTTAGAACCTCACACAGGTGACGGTTGCACAACACTGAATGTCATTCCAATGCTTGCTTTATGTTATGTGAAATTCCCCTCAATTTGAAAAGTGGATCTATTCATATCATACATTAAAACATTTGAGCCAGGCATGGGGCACACACCAGTAATCTCAGCATTCGGGAGGCTAATGCAGGAGAATCATGAGTTTGAAGCGACCCAGGCCTCAAAAGATAACAAACAAACAAACAAATTCTTTAATCTAAACGTTTTAATGCTTTGTTCTGATTTTACAAGAGAATTCAAGCTGAGCGCAGTGGGACATGCCTGTAATCCCAGTGACTCAGGAGGCTGAGGCAGGAGGATCTCAGGTTCAAAGCCAGAAGCAGCTTGCATAACTTAGCAAGACCCTAAGTCAAAATAAGCAATAAAAAACGGGCTAGGGGTGCAGCACAGTGGTAGAGCAATTGCAAAGTATGAGCAAGGCCTGGGGTTCAACCCCCCAGTATCACTAAAGAGAGAAAGAGAGAGAGACAGACAGACAGACAAGGAGGGAAGGAGACAGACAAGGAGAGAGAGAGGGAGGTGTTGAGAGAGAGATTGAGAATTCAGCCCAGCATTGTGGCAAACACCTGTAATTCTAGCACTCAGGAGGCTGAGGGAGGAGGAAGCCAGCCTGGACTGCATAGAGAGACCCTGTCCCAAAAATTAAAATAAACAAAGAATAAGCTAAAGTACTTCCATAGGTCCCTAAATGTATCATGGGCTCTGCATGTCAGGCCTCCTTACCTGGGGCAGAAGCCAGCCTGACCTACACTGACCACCCAGTAAAACGGTGGCAGTGTCCTTACGCCAGGTGGGCTGAAAAGCCTGATCATTCTTCCAGACTCATTCTCTGGCTCTCTCACTGACTGTTCTTGTTAGGTGCTGTCGGATCGGGTCCAACTCATAGCGACAGAATGAAACACTCCCTGACACTCTTCCACACTCCTCCATGCGTGCCACTATGTCAGCGCTTCTCTGCTATTTATAGGGTTTTCCATGGCTAATTGTTCTTGGGATTTCTTTGGGAGTGGATTGCCAGGTCCGTCTCCCATTTTTGCGGTGCTGGCGATCGAACGCAGGTCCTCAGATACTGCAGAGCAGCGCACTACCAACTCAGCCAAACCCCAGCCCAGGAAGCATGGAAGCAGGAGAATAGAGATGGGGAGAGGTGGAGATGAAGCCCTGTCTGGCAGCAGTTCTGTTGCTCTGTCTAGAGACACATGTTGCATGAAACAGTCCCCCACTGTAGCCAGGGTTCTACCTGTTGGGATACCCAGGGGGATAGAGAGTACCCCAAACATGGCCAGTCCCAGGAGCTCATCTAGCCCACTTGGAATCCTGTGAGGCAAGATAGCAACGGGTCACCCTTGCCATACGTCCGGGTATCTCACTCTTCCCATTTCCCATCGAGTGGGCCAAGGTGGCACCCAAGGTATGGTAGCTATAGCCAGGGCTCTACCTGTTTGCTTTCGCTGAGATTCTGGCCCTTAAGAAGAGAATTTGGCTACCTACCTACTTTCTCTCTCTCTTTTTTTCTTTTTGGGTTACTGGGGGGGTTGAACCCAGAGCCTTACTCATGTTTTGCAAGAGCTTTACCCCAGAGCTGCACCCCTAGCCCATTTTTTTACTTTTTATCTTGAAACAAGAGGCGCCTCTTGCCTTCAACTTTTGATCCTCCCGCCTCTGCCTCCAGAGTCACCTGGATAACAGGCATGCCCCGCAGCGCCCGGCTCTGGCTACTCGGCTACTTTCTGAGGGATCATGGATCCCCCTACCTCTCTTCAGAGCTGGGATCCCATTACCAATTCATCAGGGGAGGCAGGGAGTGGGTTGGTGGTCTTTGTTCCATTATTAGGTAGGACATTGGATTGGGGGTTTTTTGTTTGGTTGATTTGGCATTTTTTCATTTTATTTTCCTGTACTAGGGGATTGAACCCAGGACTTTGCACATGCTAGGCAAGCGCTCCACCACTGGGCTGCACCCCCCAGCCCCTTTTCTATTTTTTATCTTGAATCAGGGTCTCGCTAAATTACACAGGCTGTCCTTGGCCTCAAACTTGCGATCCTCCTGCCTCTGCCTCCCGAGTTGCTGGAATTACAGGCTTGCACCACTGCGCCTGGTCAGGTTTAGTCTGGTTTCGGGTTCCTTCTGCTGCCACTGGCTGAGGGGCTGCTTTTTAGGGATCACTGTGTTATCCTCTTCTTCAGTCTACTCCTTTCCAAGGGATAGGGTGTCTCCCTGGACTTTCCAGATCAAAGCCCTGGTTCCCACTGACAAGCTCCAGTCAGGATCCTGCTCCAAAAGGACAGGTTGCCTGACACCAAGATGTTGCTTTGCATCTTGCTGTGAATAATCCTATAGACCCAGGACCACAGACTGCACAAGAAATGGAAATCCCTCTTTAAATGGTAGCATGAAGATGCCCACGGATCCCTAGAGACACTGCCCAGCTGAGATGCAAACTGGAAAGGAAAACTCAAGACCCTAGAGTTTTCTCTTTCCTTTCTCTTCCTTACAAGCTGGATATAGTCTAGCCAGTCGGTCTTCCCCATCTGTAGTTCTGCATCCTCAGATTCAACCAACCTCAGATCAAAATGATCATCCAATGAACTGAATGAGGTGATGCACACCTGGAATCCCAGTACTCGGGAGGCTAAGGCAGGAGGATTTTGAATTCACAGCCAGCCTGAGCTACACAGCAAGACCCTGTCTCAAAAAGAAAAATAATAATAATCAGCGGTAAAGTGTTTGTTTAGCATGTGTGAGGGCCTGAGTTTAATTCACGGCATCGAAAATAGAAAGGTAGGTAGGTAGATAGATAGATAGATGATAGATGATAGATAGATAGGTGATAGATAGATAGATAGATAAAGTTTTAAAGATTGCATCTGTCCTGAGTATGTACAAGTTTTTCTATTATTCCATAAACAACAAGGCTGGTATTTTGCTCAGTTGGTAGAGTGCACTCTGTTCTCCCTGAGGCCCGTAAAAATGGGAGAAGGACCCAGCAGCCCACTCCCAAAAGTGCTGAACTATATACTAAGCATTTACTTTGTGTTAGGTATCATAAATAATCTAGAGATGATTTAAAGTACACAAGTAGAAGTCCACAGGTTCTATGAAACTATTATGCTATTTTGTATCAGAGGCTGTGCATCCAAGGGTTTTTGTATCCACAGAGGTTCCTGGAAACAACCCTCTGAACACCTAAGGGCAGCTATACAGAGCAGGAGTTGACTACTCAGATTTGGCCCACTTATTGTTTTTTAAAATAAAGTTTTATTTGCACATGGCTACATTCATTCATTATAGATTATTTATAGCTGCTTTCCAGAAACAACAGCAAAGTTGAGTTGTTGAAACAGATCCTACGGGCCACAAAGCTGAAAATATGTACTTCTTGACCCTGTGTCAATAAATAAATTAAATAAATAAATAAATAAATAAATAAAATTTTCAAACCCCAGCCTAGAGAAAAGCATACATGAAGTCTTTATTTCAAAACCCATCTCCATCTTGCAGGAACTTTATTGGCAGGAACTGGCCTAGAGCCTGCTGTGAGACTTAGATGGCCCAATACATTGCCACTTAGAACAGCAGGTGGTAGGTTGGTGGTGTGGCTCAGTAGTACCGTGCTTGCCTAGCATGCGTGAGGCCCTGGGTTCCATCCCCAGCACTGGGAAAAAGATTTTAAAAATCAGGTAGTGACTGACAGATGTCAAATATGGTTGGTTAAAAGCAGAAATCCAACAGAGAGGAGAACAGAGAGCACAGCTCAAGAAGGGGCATGGCAGCCTGCCCTTCAACTGTTCTCTGTCCTATCTGAATCACTGCAAATATATGCAGTTGTGATTTGTCAATTAAAATATTATTCATTTTTCTTTCATTTTTAATCAACACACAGTAATTGCACATATTTATGGGTTATTATTTGAAACATGAATACAATGTGTAATAATCAAATCAAGACAGCATTTCCATCACTTTAAGCACTTATGATTTCTTATACTGAGAGCCTCCAAAGTCTTGTCTTCTAGTTCTTTATAAAATATACAATAAATTGTCAAAAACTGTAGTCACTCTATGGTGCTGCAAAACACTAGAATTTACTTCTCTCTAGCTGAATTTGTGTCCCATTATCTGACCTCCCTATCCCCCTTCCCACCCTCTGATAGTCACTGTCCTACCCTCTGCTTCTACAGGATCAAGTTTTTAACTTCCACATAAACGAGTGAAAGCATGCAGTGTTTATGTGCCCAATTTATAATAATATTATTATTTTTTGCTGGGCGCGGTGGTGCACACCTGTAATCCCAGCGGCTTGGGAGACGGAGGCAGGAGGATCGCAAGTTCAAGACCAGAGGCAGTCTGTGTAACTTAGTGAGACGCTGTCTCAAAAAGTAAAAAAAAAAAAAATGGGCTGAGGGTGCAACGCAGTGGTGCAGCACTTGCAGAGCAAGCGCAAGGCCCTGGATTGAACCCCCAGTACCACAAAAAAATATATTTTTTTTTTAAAAAAACACTTGATCTGAAAGCCAGGCATGGTGGCCCATTCCTGCAGTCCCAGCACTGTGGAGGCTGAGGCAGGAGGATGAGTTCGAGTTTGAGGCCGGCCTGGTCTACACAGCGAGTTCTAGGACAGTGTGGGATACACAGTGAGACTCTGTCTCAAAAAAAAAAAATGAAAATAAACAAACAAACAAATTAGTAAATAAATAACAATCTTTGATTTGAAATGGTTTTCCCAGGACCCTGACCTCCACCAAAGCTTCCTGGGTCCCTCCTGGACACCTGGAGGATTTTCCCCTCACCCTGAGCTCTGTCTTTTCTGGTCCCTCCTGGTTCAAGAACATCTCTTGGCTTTCTGTTCCAGAAATAGCCATGCTAGCATCCCCAGTCTCTGCAAGGCGAAGGGTTCAAGGATGGATCTCACTCGTTTCTCCAACCTCCAGACCCTCAGCTGTGATAAGACACTCCAGCCAGGCCTTGGAGCAAGGGGGAAGGAAAAAAGGGGGCCACTTGATCCCTAAAGCTCAAGCGAGTGTTAAACTTTCACGAGAAAGAAGTCCCTGAAAATGAAAAGTATACTGAGCTGTACAGATGCGAACCAGAAGTTGAGGGGTCAGTGCTGAGACAAAGCCCTAAAGCCACCAGCAGTATAGCCAGACAGCAATTAGAAAAACGTGCAGCGGCCCTAAGGGGGGCAGTCAGGATATTCTATAATAAAATTGTGAGGAAAACAGGCACTGCTTACACTAACTCTATAATGGCTATGGATAAGAAAAGGATAACGCATAGGAGGATCATTCATAAAGAGATGTTTTGGGAGCACACACCTGTAATCCCAGGTGTGTGGGAGGTGGAGGCAGGTGATTGGCAAGTTTGAAACCTGCTACATAGCAAGACCTTGTCTCAGAAAGAAAGAAAAGAAAAGAGGAAGGAAAGAAGGAAGTAAGGAAGGAAGGCAGGCAGGCAAGCAAAAGAAAGAGAGAGAAAATAAAGAGAGCTGTTTTTGCTACTTTTTGATTGGTTGGTTCCAGAAACAGAATCTGATGTGGGCCTTCATAAATAAACTTCAGCACACAGGAAAGTAATGTGCAGCAAGTTTTTCTTTTTTTGGGGGGGAGGTGTTGAAGGTTGTTTTTTGTGGGGTTTTTTCCCCCTTTTCTTTGTTGATTTAGCTTGAAGCTGTGAGTTAAAATGGCCTTCTGTGATGTCTTTCCTGCCTCCATTATCTGGCCTGTATCTTAATTTAAGGCAATTCAGAATTCTTCTTTTGGCACAAGTTATAGTGGGCAGGGGCTGGAGTTGAGCTCAGTTGGTAGAGTGCCGCTCCACACTCTCTGAGGACCTGGGTTCGAGCCCTAGCACCACACAAATGGGAGAAGGACGTGGCAATCCACTCCCGAAACAATCAGCCATTGAAAACCCTAGGAGCATCGCTATGAGTGGGACACCATACCTAAAACCAACGACAACAACCCAGCGGACAGAACGGGGATGCTTTCTATATATTTTATCTCAACACTGCTAGCCAGAGTTGAGCGAGGGGAGGGCAAAATGGAATGGAAATCGTACACACACACACACACACACACACACACACACGCTTGAGCATACCACTTCACATGCCTCTTGGGTACAGATGACAAATGCACAACCCCACCCGGACACACAGTCATATACAAACTCTTCAAACACACAACCTCACGTCCTTCTTCATGCATGCAGTTCCTACACACACACACACACACACACACACACACTTCAGACAGTCAGATTCATCTTCACACACTCAGCCACATGCAGGTCTTCAGGAAGGGAAGCTCACTCATAAATCACACACACACACAAACACACATGCGCGCACACAACCTCAGACACTCAGATTCATCCTCAGTCACACACAGGTTTTCAGGAAGGGAAGCTAGCATATAAATCAAACACACACACACACACACACACACACACACACTGGCATATAAATCAAACGCACACGCACGCACACACACACACACACACACACACACACACACACACACACACACACACACGCCCCTCTTCCCCAAAGCCAGTATCAGCCACCCCAGCCCTGCCTGGAGCTGGAGGCATTGACCAGACAGGGAAGGGAAGGCAGCCCGGTAGGAGCACCAGGCACCAGGCTGGGAGGGAGACACCCCCGCCCGTTGAGGTCACCGGAAGAGGCGGTGGGGAGATGGACAGAGGGACCTGGGGATGACCAAGGGGACAGGAAACTCACCAGGGCGACGTGGGGGCAGAGCTGCCGCGCCGGGGCTCCCGGGCCGGGAGGAGGTGAGACAAAGGGCAGCCGAGAGGTGGGGACGCGGGCGCAGGGGACAAAGCCCAGGCTCCTGCCGGCCGGGCGATCCCCGCCTGCTGGACACCGCGGGGCCCCGGCGGGCGCTGCGTCCCACTCACCTGCGCGCGGGGAGCCGCCAGGGCCGAGCAGCGCTGGCGAGCCGAGCAGCCGGGACGCGCTGTGCAGCCTGCCGTGCGCTCACGTGGGTGTGGGGGCGCGGGGTGGCCGGGGGAGGGGGCGGGACCCCCTCCGGGACGCCCCCCGCCTTCCCCGCGCCCAGCCAGGCGCTGCGGCCGCTCTGGAAGCAGGGGAGATCGCGCGGGTGGGGAGGGAGCACAGGAGGGGGTGCGGGGTGGGCGGGGGTGAGTGGCCTCTCCCGCGATCAGCCCCCGCCCCCAGCTCGGAGCCGCGCCCCCTGCTCCGAACGCCCGCCCCCCCGGCGCCTCCAGGGCCCTCCGAGGGCCCGAGCGTCCCCAGGGAAGCGCGGGGACCGCGGCCTGGCACCGCTGGGCCCGCGCCCCCATTCTCAGCGGAGGTCTGGGGGCGGCGCGCGCTGGGGACAGCGGCCCTCGCGTGGGTTTGCCTCCCCGCTTCTGCCTGCTGCTGCGCCTTCTGGCCCGGGACACTGGGCTGCCGTGTGCCTTTGGGCGAGCCGCGCTCCTTTCCTGAGCGCAAACCGGGCAGACGATGCGGCCCAAGATTGAAGCGAAGCCACCGTGGAAGTGCTCTGCGCACCATGAAGCGCCCTGCAGAAGGGAGATTTTAATAACTGCTGATGGCATCGTAATTAATATTATTCTTTGCTATCTTCAGGGTGCACGGGGCCATGTCGACCTGCTTTCCCTTTCAAATGGCACCGATCTGGTGCTTCCTACACCTTCCGCCTCTCTGGAGAACAAACGCCATTTAAAGAGCCGAGTGGAGCTCCGCCTGTGAATAAAAACTCAATACAAGCTCCATATTATTTTTGTACTTACTCTCACCGAATTGTGGATGACTACCTCTGTCACTGGGCCTGCAGCCGTAGCACTGTGGCATCCGATCCCGTCAGATCTCGGAAGCTAAGCAGGGTCGGGCCTGGTTAGTCCTTGGATGGGAGACCACCTGGGAACACCAGGTACTGCAGGGTTCGGAGAAGAACCCGGCAACCCCCTTCCAAAAACAACCCGCCGTTGTAAACCCTATGAACAGCAGAGAAGCACTGACAATAGTCCCCTGTTGTACGTAGGGTCGTTATGATTCGGACATCGACTGGACAGCACCTAATAACAACAACAAACTTCCGGAACTAGGCAGGCTCCTTTGCTTATGTTTCCGCTCCACACTTCTAGGAAGTAGACAAAGGGACAGGTGCTCAGGGAGGTTTGGTAACTTGCCCAGGTTCACACAGCCAAAGAGTGACTGCCACAGTTCCGACTCTTTACACACAGAGTCCTACCTCTGATCTTTAAACACAATTCCCATATAAGTGCTTCTCAAACAGAGCTGTGCTTTGCAACTGCCGGAAGGGCTTTGAGAAATCCTGATGCCAGTATGCACCCCAAACCAATCAGACCAGCATCCATGACAGCGAGAGGCAGGTATTAGTGTATTTTAAAGCGTGGCTTCCCAGGTGATTCTAAAGTGTGGCTAAGGTTGAATGCCTGCCCTAGATGTCAGAGTCCCCTGGGCCACACCTGCAAGCCATCCCTGCCACCTCCCCTCTCCTTGTACTTCAGTCACTGGCTAGACTCCCACTTTTCTCCTTCCTTCTCTGAGCCTGGCGCTGCGCTGAGCAGCTGGTTCTTACGATTACTTACTCCATCAGTATTTCTTTTGTATCCACGCTGTGCCAGGCTACGCTAGAGCCTGGATATACCATGGGGGAGACAACTGCACGCTTACTCCATGACACCGAATAGGAAGTCAGCAAAATAGCAATGGTTCTCGAACTCTTGGGTCTTAGAACCTCTTTTGTTGTTGTTTGGTGCCCTCGAGTAGGCGTCTGACTCATGGCAACCTTATGTACAACAGGCAAAAATAGTATTGTGAGGCTTCTCTGCTGTTCATAAGGTTTTCAATGGAGGATTGACTTTTGGGAGTGGGTTGTCGGGTCTGTCTCCCAAGCCTACAGCACCTGGTGTTCCCAAGTGGTCTCCCATCCAAGTACTGACCAGGCCCTACCCTGCTTAGCTTCCAAGATCTGATGCCACAGTTGTATGTCTGCAAGCCAGAACCTCTTATACAGTTTTAAAAATCATAGAAGATGCCCCAAACACCATAAACTCAAGTCTAATCATGAGAAAGTCTGCTTCCATCCCACTATAACATTCGATCCCGTCAGATCTCGGAAGCTAAGCAGGGTCGGGCCTTGTAAGACTTGGATGGGAGACCGCCTGGGAACACCAGGTGCTGTAGGCTTGGGAGAAGGACCTGGCAGCCCACTCCCAAAAAACAATCTGCCATTGAAAATCCTATGAATAGCAGAGTAGCACTGACAATAGTCCTTGGCATGGCACAGTGTTAGGGAGTTTCTTCTGTTGTACATAGGGTGACAATGAGTAGGGTCCTAGTTGGCGGCATCTAACAACAACAACAACAATCATGAGGGAAAAAAACAGATAAATTCCAACAGAGAGGCGTCGTACAGTAGACCTGACCAATCTTCCCCAAAGCTGTGGGGTTACTGGGCTAGGGATGCAGCTTGGAGGTAGAGCACTTACCTAGCGTCTACAAAAGCCCTAGGTTCTCTCCCCAGCAAATCTTACACCAAAAAAAATGAATAAATAAAAAACTGTCAAGTTGTCAAAAACAAGGAAAATCTCAGAAACTGTTACAGGCAAGAGCAGCCTAGGGAGATGTAGCAATGGAATGAAAGGCAGCATCCTGGAACAGAAGAAGGATACAGGTCGAGCATCCTCAACTCGAAAAGCTCCGAAAGCCAAACGTTCTGAGCGTCGACATGACGCTGCAGGTGGAGAATTTCACACCTGACCTCATGCGACGGGTTGCACTCAAACCCTCAGTGCGCTAAAAATAATGACCTTCAGGCTACGTGTGTAACGGATATATGAAAAGTACTGGATTGTGTGCTTAGACTTGGGCCCCATCCCCAAGATGCTTCACTGCATACAGGCCAATCGTCTGAAATTGGGGGCTGAGGGTCAGTGGAGGAATCCAAAATCTGATACATTTGTAACTCAAAAATCTTTTGTTTTTAATACAGGGTCTCCTGATGTAGCCCAGGCTGGCCTTAACCTTCCATCTTCCTGCCTCAGCCTCCTGAGTGCCGACATGGCAAGTATGCACCACCATGCCCAGCGGTCCCAAATATTTCTGATAAGGGATATTCAATCTGTGTATGGAAAACAGTTAAGGAAATCTGTTAAAGAATAAGGGCTTTCATTAGAGAATAATGCATCCATTTAATAATAATAGTGTACAAACATCTATAATATTTAGTTACTAACGTACCAGGGTGGGCCGGGATTTAGCTCAGTTGGTAGAGTACTGCACTGCAGTCTCTGAGGTCCCAAGTTCAATTCCCAGCACTGCAAAATGGGAGATGGACGTGGCAACCCACTCCCAAGGCAATCCCAAAACAATCAGCCATTGAAAACCCTATGAGGGTCGCTATGAGTCGGATACCAACTGGACAGCACCTAACAACAACAACAACGTACCAGGATAATAATGTATCAATGTTATAATATGATAATTACACAAATGTACTATACTAAGGAGAGATCTTAATAATAGGTAAAACTAGATCATGAGGATCTATGGGAACTCTACCATCTTTTTAATTTTTCTGTCTATCAAAAATGGTTCTAAGAAAGCCTATCTTAATTTAAAAGATCATGGAGGACCTCAAAGACCTTCTTGTTGTTGTTAGGTGCCGTCAAGTCAGTACCCAATTCATAGCGACCCTGCATACAACAGGCAAAACACTATTGTCAGTGCTTCTCTGTTGGTCATAGGGTTTTCAATAGCAGATTGATTTTTGGGGAGTGGGCTTCTGGGTCTGTCTCCCATCAAAGAGCTTAGATTTGGTTTATTTGGGTTATACCTATTGGTCATTATTGTATTAGAAATTAAAACTGAAGCCAGGCTCTGTGGTGCATGCCTGTGATCCTAGCTACTCAGGAAGCAGAGGCAGGAGGATCGAGGCAGCCTGCCTGGTTTAATGAGGCCCAGTCTGAAGACAAAAAAGTTTTAACAAGGGATGCGGGTGCAGCTCATGGTAGAGTACTTGCCTGGCATGAGCAAAGTACTGGGTTCAACCTCTAGTACTAGAGAAAAAAGGAAGAAAGAAAAGAAAGACAAAGAAATTAAAAGTAAAAAATGTATTTATTTTTGCATTTTAACATAATGAGAAGAAACCCACTACATGTCAACATTAAATAGCATATTTTATGAAAAATAACTATATTTTTAAAAACTAGAAAAAGTAGAAGGGGCATCGTTTAACACTTTTCCAATCACTTTACTGCCCAGCTATACAGAAAGAGGGATTCTCATAGTTCATCCTCATGTTGGTGGATTCTGTATTGCAAATTTACCAACTTGCTAAAGTTAATTTGTCACCTCAAAATTACTATTTGGAGAGATTTCACGGACATTCTGGGAGGTCCGCAGAGCAAGGGGGAAAAAAAACAAGTTTTCCAAAATTCTAATTTTCATTTAAAAGCTCACATTTTATCACTGACACGAAAATGGTCACTTTCTTTGAAATGACAAATGCATGTCTTTGGGTTTTGAAAAAAATGTCTACCCAATAACCATGTTAGAATAACCAAGGATTGTCTGTCAAAAAATATCGTACCATGAAAATGTGGGCCTGTTTGTTTGTTTGTTTGTTTGTTTTTGCAGTGCCGGGATGGAACCCCAGGGCCTCGTGGACACTAGGCAAGTGCTTTCCCACTGAGCTGCACCTCCAGCCCTTTGGCCGGAAAATTAAACAATTGCACAAGTGTTTCCGTCCTGGGAACAGCTACCACAGTACTTTAGAGTGTGACAAAATGCCTGCTGCACACTTCCCATTGCGTCACATGGAACATCAAAAGGACATATACTCAAAAGTCAAGACCTGCCGGGTGCAGTGTCACCCGCCTGTCATCCCAACAGCCAGGAGGCGAAGGCAGGAGGATCGCAAGCTCGAGACCAGAGGCAGTCTGCATAAGTTAGCAAGACCCTGTCTCAAAAAGAAAAAAAATGGGCTGGGGGTGCAGCTCAGTGGTCCAGCACTTGCAAAGCATGCAAGTGCGAGGCCCTGAGTTCAACCCCCAGTACCACAAAAATTAATAATTAATAAATAAATAATAAAAAGTCAAGATTTAATGAGATGAATAATTTTATTGCTTCATCAAGTACCTACTGAAGTAAACTGGCTTTTAAAAAAATTAACATGTATTCACTATACATATTTGTGGGGTTGGGTGTGATAATTCCTCACGGGAGATAAAAGCAAAAATTGGCAAATGGGTTAACATCAAACTAAAGGGTTTCCAAACAACGAAAGGAAAAAATCAAGAGTGAAAAGATGACCTACAGAATGGGAGAAAATGCTTGCAACCCTTCCTCTGACAAAGGCTTACTATTAAGAATATATAAGGAATTTAAACACTTAACAACAATAGCAAAAGTGTGATCCAGTTTAAAAATGGGTAAATAGAACTATATACAGCTCAAAGGGAGAGCTCCAGGGTTCCACCCCAGCACCAAAACAAAACAAAATGCCTTAAGAAGAAACAGAACCAAGAATCTGAATGAGAGAACTACAAACTATTAATGAAAGAAATTAAGGAAGATAAAAATAAATGGGAAAAAAATCCTATCTTGACAGATTTGAAGAGTTATTTTGAAAATGAAAAAATGCTAAAATTAATATAGTACTGGAAAAGATCTTGAGTAGCTAAGAAGAACAAAGGCAGAAGCATCACATTTCCAGATTTCAAAATATATTATAAAGGCACAATCATTAAGGCAGAATGATACCGGTATATCTGGGTGTGGTGGCCCATTGCTGAAATCCCAGTCTTTGGGAGGCTGAGGTAGGAAGATCAGAAGTTTGAGGCCAGCCTGAACTACACAGCCAGAACTTGTCTCAAAAAAAAAAAGAAAAAGAAAAAGAAAGAAAGAAAGAATGAAAAAAAGAAAGAACACATACACCTATCAAACAAAATGGAGAGTCCAGAAATAAATCAATAAATCTAGAGAGAGGAGGGGATACTACTACTCAACCACAAAAAGGGGGATGAAGAGGAGAAACATAGTAGGGTAAAGAGAGAGAGAACATGTGGAAAGACCACGAAGCAACTGCATGAAAATCCCATAGTGAAACTCATTATAGTGTATGCAAAGTAAATAGAAGCAACAATAAAAACATGTCATTGCATTGATACAAAAAAATTCCAACTATACAGTCAACTGATCCTCAACAAAAGTGCCAAGTCACACAATAGGGAGCAAAAGGTCCCGTTGACACGCTAGGCTGGGCTTTAGCTCAGTTGGTAGAGCGCTGCTCTGCATGCTCTGAGGCCCTGGGTTCAATCCCTAGGACTGCAAATATGGGAGAAGGATCTGGCAGCCCACTCCTGAAACAATCTTGAAATATCCAGCTACTGAAAACCCTATGACTGGAAAGAAGGAGGGATGGATCTAGCAAAGGGAAGCAATGATGGGAGAAGACAGGAGGAGGGTCAAGGAGAAGGGAGGAAGCGGGGAGAGGTCAACCTCAATGTAAACAGCACAACTTTATGAGTATGGTGGAAAAAAAGGGGGGAGATAGAAAAAAACTACAAGAATTGCTAAAAATAATAATAATAACAGTAATAGTACCAAAGCTGGCAAAAATGTAAATGGACTAGATCACTCATCTAATATTACTGAGAATGTAAAAAGTTAGATCACTGTAGAAAAAAGCTTTGACTTTTCAAAATTGGGATGCACATATATGACAAATATTCTCACAAAAGGACATGCAAGTAGAAAGGAGACCATTGGTGCATGTGGAGAAGGGGATAGGGGAGGAGGTCATGAGAGGTTAAGGGGGAAGTTATGTGAGCAATGTACAATGAAATGCACACATGGAAATGTCAGAATGAAAACCATGTCATAATGAAACCCATTAAGTTGTACATTAAAAATTTCTAATAAAAAAATGAAAAAAAAAGAAAACCCTATGGATAGCAGAGAAGCACTGGCATAGTGCCAGACATGGCACAGTGTCGGAGTGTGTTTCGTTCTGTTGTACATTGGGTAGGAAGGAAGGGAGGGAGAAAAGAAAGCATTCATTTTTAAAAACAGAATTACCATATAACTTAGCATTTCCACTACTGGGTATATATCTGAAAGATTTTATTTTTTAATTACTGGGGTTGAACCCAGAGCCTCACGCATGCTAGGCCAGTGCTGTTCCACTGAGCAGCAGCCCCAACCCTTTTTATTTCTTATTTTGAGATAGGATCTTGATAAACTCCCAGGGGTGGATAAATGGAGAAAAGATTGAGGTTATCCAAGATTTTGCTTTACTTAGTTCTATAATCGACACACATGGAAGCAGCAGTCAAGAAATGAAAAGACACACTGCACTGGGGAAAGCTCTAGCAAAAGATCTCTTTAAAGTGTTGAAAAGTAAAGGTATTACATTAAAGAGGAAGGTGCCATGGTATTTTCAGTTCCATCATATGATTGTGAAAGCTGGACATTGAATAAGGGAGACAGGAGAATAATTGATGCTTTTGAATTATTACGAATATTGAATATACTATGGACTGCCAGAAGAACCAACAGATCTGTCCTAGAAGTGCAATCAGAGTGCTCCTTGGAAGCAAGGATGGCTAGCCTGTGTCTTACATATTTTGAACATGTAGTCAGAAGGGACCAATCCCTGGAGAAGGACATCATGTTTGGGAGGCTGGCAGATCAATGAAAAGCATGAAGACCCTTGACTAGATGGATTGACACAGTGTCTGCAACAATGGGCTTAAACATAAAAAGGATCCTGTGCCTGACACAGTGTTGGGGAGTGTTTCATTCTGTTGTACACTGGGTCATTATGAATTGGACCCGACTCAACAGCACCTAACAACAACAAAGAGACAAAGCAGATTGGCAGTTGCCAGTGACCAGGAGAGAGGGACAGGGAGGGACACTAAAGAAAACAAGGTTTGCTTTAGGATGATGGAAATGTTCTGGGACCAGACAGAGTTGCAGATACACAACGTCGGGTGAGTTTGAATTGTGTCCTTTGAAAATGGTTCATTTTATGTGTTGTGAATTTCACCTCAACAAAACAAAAGTTAATGAATCCTCAAAACATAGCATTTAAGATAAATAATATTTCAATGCAATGTTCTTTAATACTGCAAGCTTGGCAAACACGACCCCTGTGTGTTTACCAAAAACATCACCTCTAGCGTCTCCAGTATTAGAGGCATTGCATCAAAGTGAATGCCAAGGCACTGCAAGAGTCAGTGCACAGGCTCCTCAAAAACTAAAATTACAAGTCCCGTATGATCCAGCCACCACACCTGGGCACACACCCAAAGGCATCTAAGTCAGCAGACAACATAGATACCTGAACATCCAGGTCTGTTGCAGCACTGTTCACAGTAGCCAAGATATGGAATCAGCTTAGATGTCCATCAACAAATGAATGGATAAGCAGAGTGTAGCGTAGCTGGGTGCCGTGGCACACTATATAATCCCAGCAATTCAGGAGGCTGAGCACGGAGGATGGCAAGTTCGAGGCCCGAGGCAGCCTGTGCAATTTAGTGAGACGCTGTCTCAAAATAAAAAATAAAAAAGGGCTGAGGTGGGGCTCAGTGGTGGAGCGCTTGCCCTGCATGCACAAGACCCTGGGTTCAAACCTCCAGGGCTGCAAAAAAATTTTTTTTTAACAAAATGTGGTATATAGACAGATAGGTGATAGGTAGATACTCAGATAAATAGATAGGTAGATACATACATACATAGATGGATACATGAAAGATGGAGGGATCGATAGATAGATATCGAAATGCAATGGAGATTTATTCAGCCATAAAGAACAAAAAATTACGTCATTTCCAGGGAAATGGAGATTTAGAGATCACCATCTTAAGTGAAATAAGCTAGACGCAGAAAAGTAAATATTAGATGTTTTCTCTCCTAACTAAACTCTAGACTTAAAATACGTACATGAAAGTAGAAGAGAGACTGTGTGGGGAGAGAAAGGGGACTGAAGGGAGATGCAGAGGCAATCAGAAAAGGTAATGGGGCAAGATAGAGATCACATGATTTTGCTCATATCCAGAATCTAGATTAAAATATATATGTGCATATATGTATATGTCTGTGTAAGACATGCAAGCTAAGAAGGACTGTTTGTGAAGAGGAAAGGGACCAGTGATGGGGCACATGAGAGGGTAATGGGGGGATGACCATGAGCAATGTATAATATTTGTTGCTATTGTTAGGTGCTGTGGGATCGGGTCCAACTCATAGCACTCCGATGTACAAAAGAATGAAACACTCCCCAACACTGTGCCATGTCTGGCACTATGTCAGTGCTTCTCTGCTATTCACAAGGTTTTCAATGGCTGATTGTTTTGGGATTGTTTTGGGAGTGTGCTGCCAAATCATCCTTTCACTTTTTTGGTGCTAGGAATTGAACACAGGGCCTCAGAGTACACAGAGCAGCATTCTATCCACTGAGCTGAACAGTGTGTAGAAATATGGCGGTGATAGCCATTCATTTTTATACTAACTAAAAATCCACTCTCTGCAGCCATAGCACCCTAGCATCCAATCCCACCTGATCTTGGAAGCTAAGCAGGGTCAGCCTGGTTAGTCTTTGGATAGGAGACTACGTGGGAATACCAGGGACTGTAGGCTTGAGAGAAGGAACCTGGCAATCCACTCCTGAAACAATCTGCCATTGAAAACCCTATGAATAGCAGAGAAACACTGACAATAGTGCCAGGCATAGCACAATGTTGGGAAGTGTTTTTTCTGTTGTACATAGGTTGATTACCAGTCAGACCCAACTCAACGGCACCTAACAACAACAATAAATATTTACTAATAAAAGATAGCCTGCAGCGGTAGCCCTGTGGCATCCGATCCCGTCAGATCTCGGAAGCTAAGCAGGGTCGGGCCTGTTTAGTACCTGGATGGGAGACCACCTGGGAACACCAGAAGCTGTAGGTTTGGAAGAAGGACCTGGCAACCCCCTCCCAAAAATCAATCTGCCATTGAAAGCCCTATGAACAGCAGAGAAGCACTGACAATAGGGTTTCCCCTGTTGTACAGAGGGTCGCTATGACTGACTCGACGGCACCTAACAACAACAGCAACAACAATAAAAGATAAATTAACTCAATAAAATGAATGCCAAAAATCCCCAATGAACAAAATATCAACATGTTAAGTAAAGATAGAGCTGTAATTCCTGATTTTACCTTCAGCCTCCAGCTCCCATATGACTTGGCTTGACATTATTACTGGTTCTGTCTTTAACATTTTGATATTTTACTCACTATGGGTTTGTTTATTTAGTTGTTGTTATTGTTGTTGTTGTTGTTAGGTGCCATTGAGTCAAGTCCGACTCACAGCAACCCAACACTACCCAACACTGTGCCGTGCCGGGCACTATGTCAGTGCTTCTGTGCTATTCCTAGAGCTTTTGATAAATGTTTATTTGGGGATTGTTTTCAGGAGTGGGTGACCCGGTCCTCCTCCCATTGTTGCAGTGCTGAGGATGGAACCCAAGGCCTCAGAGAGTGCAGAGCAGCACTCTTTCGACTGAGCTTAACCCCAGCCCCATTTATTTAGCACTCATTTTGTGGTTTTTTTTTTTTAACTACTGACATTGGAATATCAGGTAGCTAATTATCGACTAGAGGGCACCTAACAACAACAACGATCACTAAGTTTGGGGGTGTATCCTGGTATTTTCCTGCCAGGCAAGTACCTCACCCCTGCCCTGGCCCTGTGAATCTCTCATTCTCCCAACCAGTAAAGGCTCCTGGTTTCCTTTTACAGATACAGAAGATCAAAGAGGTTACGTGACAGGCCACAGCATTATACGAGGTGGGGCCAGGATTTGAGCCCAAGTCTGAGGGACTCAAACCTCCATCCACCCCGGGTCCACTCTGACCCTCGGCTCCCGCTCTGGCCCAGCTCAGGCAGAGCTGCCCCAGCTGCAAGATGGCGCCTGAGCCCTGTCTAAGCCAAGAGGAGCCTGAGGCGGAGGAATCCAGGCTAATTCCTCAGTGGGAAACGCTCCCTATGAAGTAATTAGGACAGAGTTGGCCTGCGGCATCCCCGGAGCCCCCAGAGTCATTAAGGGAGAGAGGGGTCTCATTATGGGCTGGCTGCCACCCCACGGTTCCCAGGGCCCCAGAGGGAGCAGAGGAGGGGGAGGAGGGCCAGGTCTCCCTCTTCCTTCACGACCCCAGAGCGGCCTGGTATGCAAGTGAAGTGTCTGATAGCAGACGCAGAATTTCAGGGGAGCAAAAAAAAAAAGCAGGGGAGTCAGAGATGAAAAGCTAAGGATCCCTCCCAAATTCAGTCTGCTGTATGTCTCTGTGAAATATTTAGTACAGGTAAATCCATGAAGACAGAAACCAGATTAGTGATTGCCAGCGACTGGAGATAAAGAGAGGAAAGGTAGTGAATGGTAATAGGAATGGGGTTCCTTTCGGGGAGATGAATATCTAGTTTGTGAACTAGATAGAGGTAGTGTTTGCACAGCTTTGTGATAGAACTAAATGCCACTGAATCGCACAATTTCAAAACGTCAGTCTAATCTTAGATAGATTTTACAATTTAAAAATATAATCATTCCAGCCAGGCACTGTGTCACAGGCCTATAATCTCAGTGACTCAGGAGGCTAAGGAAGGAGGATCTCAGGTTTGAGGACAGAGGCAGCCTGTGAAACTTAGTGAGATCCTGTCTCAAAATAAAAAATAAGAAAGGAGCTGGGGGTGTGGCTCAGGAGTGGAGCTCTTGATTAGCATGCAAGAGGCCCTGGGTTCAACTTCCTAGCAGTGCAAAAATAATAATAATGATAGTAAAGTAATAGTAATAATAATAATAATAATCAGTCTCACTACTTGCTCATTTAAAAGAGAATGAAATCCTGACATTCGCAGCAACATGGATGAGCCAGGAGGACATCACGTTAAATGCAATAAGCCAGACACAGAAAGAGAAATACCACCTGATCACACCGATATGTGGAATCTGAAAAGTTGATCTCTTAGAAGTAGAGAGGACAATGGCAGTTGCCAAGAGCTGGGGTGGCTGTGGGGAGATGGAGTTGGCAAGATGTTGGTCAAAGGATACATAATTACAGTTAGATAGGAGAAATAAATCAAGAGATCTATTGTACAGCAAGGTGATTACAGTTACTGATGATACATTGCATTCTAGAAATATGTGAAGAGAATGCATGGTTGGTGTTCCCCCCACACAGGCAAAAAGATGAAGCTATCTAAGATGATGCATTTATTTCTTAGCTATCCTTAATCATTCCAGAAAGTATACACAGTCCTCCACATCCAAGAATTCAATCAACACTGGATAGAAAATAGTCGAAGAAAATTTTCATCTGTTCTGAACTTGTGTAGACTTTTTTCTTGTCATTATTTCCTAAATAGTACTGTATAGCAACTATTTATATAGCACTTATAGTGATTTCATTATTATAAGTCATATAGAGGTTATGTAAAGCCTACAGGAGGATTGTGAAGGTTCTATGCAAAAATTATGCCATTTTATCCAAGGGACTTGAGCATCCTTGAATTTTGATATGGGCTGGGGATTCTGGAACCGATTCCCTTTGGATGCTAAGATGTGACAACACACTTCGAAACATCATGCTGTGGGAGGAGGGTCACGTGAGGGTAATGGAGGTGAGCATGAGCAATGTACAATGAAATGCATGTATGGAAGTGACATAATAAGACATATTAGGTTGTACTCTAAAAATTACTAATAAGATTACTGGGGAAAATATATCAAAAACACCTAAAAAAATCACATTGTGCCAGGCACAGTGATGCACGCCTGTAATCCCAGCACTCAGGAGGCGAGACAGGAAGATTGATGCAAGTTCAAGGCCAGCCTGGTCTACATAGCAAGTGCCAGGCAAGTGTGGGCTACACAGTGAGATCCTATCTCCAAAAAAATAAAAAAAAGTACATGTTGTATGTGATGAAAATATATAATGTTATCAGTCAACTTTAAAAACTAAAATTTTTTTAAAAACCTAT
Organism: Pedetes capensis; assembly: GCA_007922755.1. NCBI lineage: Eukaryota > Metazoa > Chordata > Mammalia > Rodentia > Pedetidae > Pedetes > Pedetes capensis. The sequence goes on along the minus strand of VMDO01007701.1, from coordinate 9,128 downwards.
CTCTTTCCAGTTCATGATTACTTCCTTATGATGTATTAATATCTACTTTGTGCCTGGCATTGTACTGAGAGAGGAAGCTTGGCCCTGCCTGCAGAACTGGATCTTTGTGAGAAATTGCTGGATACCCAGGTGTGGTAGTACACACCGATAATCCCAGCACCAGGGAGGCTGAGGAACCATGGCATTTGACGTCAGCTTTAGGTACACATGGAGTTCTGGGCTAGTCTAGGTTATATAATAAGACCTTATCTGAAAGAAGGAAAGGAAAAAGAGAGAGGAAGAAAGGAAGAAAGGAAGGAAGAGAGCGAGAGAGAGAGTGGGGGAGGGAGGGAAGGTAGAAGAGAGGGAGGGAGGGAGAAAGGAAGGAAGGAAGGAAGGAAGGAAGGAAGGAAGGAAGGAAGGAAGGTAGGTCAGTCAGTCAGTCAGTCTGGAAGCTCATCTGAAACCTGTCCACCATGGGTGGCCCTTCTGGTATCTTAGGTATCAGTGGCATTGGTTTCAGCATCACAGGAACACACAAACCCCCACAGCATGACAAGCTGACAGACACGTGGGGGGTCGAGGACATTATGCTACACGAAATAAGCCAGACACAGAAGAACAAATATGGTCTGATTCCACTCATATGAAAAACCATGAGTAGTTAAAACAGAGACAGAAAGGAAAACAGACTGGGTCCCAGGGTTTGAGGAGTCGAGGGAATAGAAGTTTGTTTGGTGGGTTCAGAGATTCAGTAGGAGAAGACAGATGGTAGTGATGACTTCAAAGCAAAGGGATCGTGCCTCCTGCCACTGAACTGCATGCTTAGAAATGATTGATTGTGTATGCACAAATCGGAACATAATAAAAAGTTCATGTAAACTTAGTGAAGAAGGGACAATTTAAGGAGCAGAAAGGAGGAGAGAGGGATCTAGCAAAAGGAAGCAATGATGGGAGAAGACAGGAGGGGGAGGAGGCACAAGGAGGAGCGAGGAATGAGAAAGAGGGTGACCTCAAAGTAAACAGCCCAACTTTAAGAGTTCAGGAAATAATTATAATAATACCAACAACACCAAAGACGGCAATAACGCAAAAGGCCTACATTATTCATGTAATACTGCTGACAATGTATAAAGATAGATCACTACAGAAAAAAAGTGTAGACTTAAATCATAATCAGGATGCATGGGTATAGAAAAATATTCCCACAAAAAGACATGCACGTAGAAAGAAGGCCATTGGGGGGGGAGAGGGGGAGGAGGTGCACAAGAGGGTAAGGGGGAGGTTATCTGTGCAATGCACAGTGAAACGCATATACGGAAATGTCACAATGAAATACATACAGAATGAAACACATGAAGTTGTACATTAAAAATTTCAGTTAAGAAAAGAAATGATTGTAAATTCCATGCTGCACCATACTCTTACCTCCATAAATATTAGTATCGTTCTGTCAGCTGTCCTGCCAGTGATGATGGTGTTGAGGGTGGTGGACAATCCTGATGGTTTTAGTCTTGTATCCCCTGTCTTGCCTGCAGCGGTAGCCCTGTGGCATCCGATCCCGTCAGATCTCGGAAGCTAAGCAGGGTCAGGCCTGGTTAGTACCTGGATGGGAGACCGCCTGGGAACACCAGAAGCTGTAGGCTTGGGAGAAGGACCTGGCAACCCCCTCCCAAAAATCAATCTGCCATTGAAAGCCCTATGAACAGCAGGGAAGCACTGACAATAGGGTTTCCCCTGTTGTACAGAGGGTCGCTATGAGTCGGATACCGACTCGAGGGCACCTAACAACAACAACAACAATCCCCTGTCTTCCTCACTGACTGAGAGCCTCCAGGAGGGAAGGGATTTAGCCCTGTCACTGTCCTCCGATGGTTCTTAGAGGAGGTGTTCAGTAAATACAGCCATCCCTCGCTAGCCAAAGAGGATTGGATCCAGGAACATTCTAGTAACCACCATTCTACTATCTCCTACGTGTTCACCTTTTTTAGCTTCTACTTATGAGTGAGATCTCACAGAATTTGTCTTTCTGTGCCTGCCTTATTTCACTTTCCTCCAGGCTCATCCGCCTTGTTGCAAATGATGGGATTTCATTCTTTTTATGTGTGAATTTTACATTTTATTTTGACTATATGTTGTTGTTGTTGTTAAGTGCCATAGAGTCAGTGTCTAACTCATAGAAACCTATGTACAGCAGGTGACAAACACTATTGTCAATGCTCCTCTGCTATTCATAGGGGTTTCAATGGCTGATTGGTGTTTAGGAGTTGCTGCCAGGTCCATCTCCCAAGCCTACAGCACCTGGTGTTCCAAGGCAGTCTTCCATCCAAGTACTAACCAGGCCCGACCCTGCTTAGCTTCCGAGATCTGACAGGATAGAATGACACAGTGCTATGGCTGCAGGCACACCTAAAATCTCAGGTAGACTGAATATGCAGATGCAGAACCTAGGGATATGGAGGGCCCATTGTATTCTACAAGTCACTCATTCAACCCCCCACCATTATCAAAATCCATGGATGCTCACATCCCCTATTTAGTGTAGTATTTGCAATACTACACTAGTGTATTGCAACACAATAGTGTAGTATTTGCATTGTTGTTGTTGTTGTTGTTAGGTTATGTCCTCCAGGCTCATCCACATTGTCACAAATGATGGGATTTCATTCTTTTTATGTATGAATTGCATTTTCCGTTTTGGCTATATAGGCACACCTAAAAATCTCAAGCCTGCAGCCATAGCCCTGTGGCATCCGATCCCGTCAGATCTCGGAAACTAAGCAGGGTCAGGCCTGGTTAGTACCTGGATGGGAGACCGCCTGGGAACACCAGAAGCTGTAGGCTTGGGAGAAGGACCTGGCAACCCCCTCCCAAAAATCAATCTGCCATTGAAAACCCTACCAACAGCAGAGAAGCACTGACAATAGTGTTTCCCCTGTTGTACAGAGGGTCGCTATGAGTTGGATACCACTCAACAGCACCTAACAACAACAACCTAACAACAGAACTTGGAAGAGAGACCGCCTGGGAACACCAGGTGCTGTAGGCTTTGGAGAAGGGCCCAGCAGCAACCCACTCCCAAAAATCAATCTGCCATTGAAAACCCTATGAACGAACAGCAGAGAAGCACTGACAACGGTGTTTCTCCTATTGCACGTAGGGTCACTATGAGTAGGAAACCAACTCAATGGCACCTAACAACAACAACAAAAATCTCAGGTTGACTGAATCTGCAGATGCAGAACCCAAGGACATGGTATGGAGGACCCACTGTATTCTACAAGTCACTCATTCAGTTAACCCATTAAGAAAGAAAGGGCTGGGGTGTGGCTCAGAGGTAAAATAGTTGCCTCATATGTGCAAGGGCCTGGGTTCCATCTCCAGCTCTGAAGAGGGTGGAAGGAGAGATTAAGATTTTCGGGTCAGCCCTCAAGTCTCCTCTCCATCCTTCTTCATCCGGCTCTGCCTCCTAGAGGTGCTGTGCAGATCATATCCATGGGCTCCCTGCCTGGGGAATCTGGTGAGCTTGGCTTAAAGAAAGCTCCAGCAGATGGGAGGATTGGGGCAGGGTGTCTTGTTTGATATTGTTTTGTTTTCTTTGCTTTACTGGAGGGTTGAACCCAGGGCCCCTGCGCATGATTTGCAAGTGCTGTAACACCGAGTCGCAACCCCAGCCCATCTTTTACTCTTTGAGACAGGGTCTCACTAAGTTGCAAGGGCCACCTCTGGCCCCAATCTTGTGATCTTACTGCCTCCGGAGTCGCTGGGTTTACAGCCATGTGCCGCCGTGCCCAGCTTGGAGCAGGATCAAAGGGGAGACCAGGAGATGGCAAATGAGCTTCAGACAGCCAGGAGGGCAAATGATTGCTGTATTAGTCACTTTCCTCATGGCTCTGACCAAAATACCCCAGAACAACTTAAAGGGAGGAATTATTTATTTTGGCCCACCACTTTAGAAGGTCAGTCCATGGCTGCTCGGTGCCACTTGTTTGGGCAAAATATCATGTCAGCGATAGCATGGCACAGAGGAGCTTCTTCAGTGCAGACAGAAAGAAGAGAGAGTGAATTCTGCACTCAGCTGGCTTCCTCCTTTTTCTCCTTTTATTCTGTCCAGGTTCCCAGCTCCTGGGGTGATGCCACCCCCATTCAGGCTGTGCCTTCACTCTCAGTTAATCCTCTCTGGAAAGGTCCTCAGAGACACACCCACCCACCTTCTAGGTGATTTTAAGTCTCAGCAAGTTGACAATGAAAACTAACCACCACAGCTGCTTTTCTATTTGCTTTTTGGGCATTACAAGGGTGCTTCCTGCCAAGGGACATGGCTCACGCCTGTCATTCCAGTGACACAGAAGGCAGAGGCAGGAGGAACATGAGTTCAAGGCCAGAAGCAGCCTGAGAAACTCAGCGAGACCCTGCCTCAAAATAAAAAATAAAAACTGGGCTGGAAGTGCAGGTCGGTGGTAGAACACTTGCAAAACATGTACCCTGAGTTCAACCCTCCCCCAAAAAACCAAAGAGTGCTTCCAGTGTGTATAGCTAATAAGGAATGCCACATGGAGATGGGTCGAGGGAAGCCGGAGACCGCAGACTAAAGAGGCACATGCCATTATCAGTCTAAGCACGTCCTTGTTAATGTTGTTGTTGTTAGGTGCTGTTGAGTCTGGTCCCACTCATAGCAACCTGATGTACAACAGAACAAAACACTCCCTGACATTTTTCCATGGCCAGCACTATTGTCAGTGCTTCTCTGCTATTCATAGGGTTTCCAATGGTGGATTGTTTCTGGACTGGATTGCCAGGTCCTTCTCCCTAGCCTGCAGCACCTGGTATTCCCAGGTGGTCTCCCATTCAAGAACTGACCAGGCCAACCCTGCTTAGCTTCCGAGATCAGGTGAGATTGGATGCTAGGGTGCTATGGCTGCAGACAAGTATTTCCTAGGTCTTCCTTAAAAATGACTTCAATCTGGCTGGCAATAGGAATTCATTTTCATAGTTCTGGAGACTGGAAGTTGAAAATTAAAGCTTGGCAGAGCTGTGCTACCTCCAAAGACCCCAAGGGAGGATACTTCCTGGCCATTTCTGGTTTCTGGTGTGTGCCAAGGAACTTGACATTCCTTCATCCATAGAGCCTGCGCACCAGGGCTCATATCTTCTTTTTAATTGACAAATAAAAGCTGTATACTGTCAGCCCTCCATATCCGCAGGTTCTATATCCACAGATTCAACCAACCACAGATTGAAAATGTTCTTTTGTTGTTGACTATGTTAACTACTATGTTAATTTTTCTGCAGCCATACCACCCTGGCGTCAGATCCATCCGATCCCAGAAGCTAAGCAGGGTTGAGCCTGGTTAGTCCTTGGATGGGAAACCACCTGTGAATACCAAGTACTGGAGGACAGGAGAAGGACCTAGCCACACATTCCTGAAACAATTAGCCATCAAAAACCCTACGAATAGCAGAGAAGCACTGACAATAGTACTGGGCATGACACAGTGTCAGCTAGTCCTTCTATTGTTCATAGTGTTGCTATGAGTCAGACCCAACTTGATGGCCCCTAACAACAAGAACAACAACATGTTAATTTAGAAAAAAGTAAAGTAAAAACAAGCCGGGCACAGTGGCACACGCCTGTAATCCCAGCAGCTCAGGAGGCGGAGGCAGGAGGATCGCAAGTTAGAGACCAGAGGCAGTCTACGTAATTTAGCGAGACCCTGTCTCAAAAAGTAAAAAAAATGGACTGAGGGTGCATCTCAGTGGTACAGTACTTACAAAGCATGCTAGCACAAGGCCCTGGGTTCAAACCTCACTACAGAAAAAAAAAAAAAAAGGAAAGTCACGAGGAAATAAGCTAAGCACAGAAAGACAAATACTGCATGATCTCATTCATATGAGGAATATAAGAAATAAATCTGTTCTTATAGAGGTCGCTAAGAGTGGTTACCAGAGACTGGGGAGGGTGCAGGGCAGGGAGAAGTGAGAAGAGTTTGGTCAACCAATACAAAGTTATAATTAGATAGGAGGAATAAGTTTTATATTCAGTTATGCAATAGGGTGGTCATAGGTAACAGGAATGTAATATATATTTCTTTTTTTCTCCCTTTGTTGGTAAATGATGGTGAGGTACAGAGTAATACAGCATTGGCTTTTTCCATTATGTAACTATGTAATACATATTTCAAAATAGCTATAAGAGGGTCTTTCAAATAGTCTTAAGACAAAGAAATAATAGTGAATGCTTGAGGAGAGGGATATACTAATTGTCCTGACTCATCATTGCATGATATATACATGTATCAAAGTAGCACTTTGTAGCTCATAAAAATATGCAATCACTATGTGTCCATGTGCCTGCAGCCATACCACTGTGGCATCCGATCCCATCAGATCTCGGAAACTAAGCAGGGTTGGGCCTGGTCAGTGCTTGACTGGGAGACTGCCAGGGAACACCAGGTGCTGTAGGCTTGGGAGAAGGACCTGGCAACCCACTCCCAATCAGCCATTGAAAACCCTATGAATAGCAGAGAAGCACTGACAGTAGTGTTTCACCTATTGTATGTAGGGTTGCTATGAGTTGGACACTGACTCAAGGGGACCTAACAGCAACCACATGTGTCCATGGAAAAACATAAAATTAATTTCATACTTTTTAAAAATTAAAATAATAAAATAAAGTGGAATAATAAGAAAAGAAATGTCACTGTTCCACTCTCAAATGGAGAAGATGACACAAGGTGTGAAGACCAGCAGGTGGGGACCATTTGGGGATATCTTCAAGACTGCTTGCCTCACCTGGAGAAGACTATATTTAAGGGGTAGGTGGTGGCCAACCAGCTGGTGAAAGACACAGAGTAGAGGTGGAAAGAAAAAGTGTGAACTAGTATGAGGGAGATCATTCAAGTTTCAGGTCAACAATCTCAAAGGCTGCCCAGAGGCCAAGTTCTAGGAACGGAAAAGAAACCATGGAATTTCCTGATTGCAAGGGGACATCGATGACCTTTGCTTGAGTGATTTCAGAGAACTGATGGGGATACAGCCAGGTAGACCAGTTCTGGTCACTCACTATCCAGTACAGTCCCCACCTTTACAGGAGGTGACCAGGAAAAACCTCCCCTCATAGCCTGGGGCTTCCCATGTCTCCTGACACCCTCTGCCAGGAAAGCGACCTCATTTCTCAAAGACAAACAGATTCTAGGTCACATCCCCCTGGAATGAGAGACCAATTGATGTGATTATCTCCAAGAGAAAGGGGGGCATCTGCTAAAAGTGGAAACTGGTGCCCCAGAAGGGAAGACCTCGGGGAACCTGAAAAGGGGTCTCTGATAATTACCTGCCAAGACTTCAGAGCAAAGGACATCTCCATGCAATACCGAAAGGAAAAGGAGAAAGAACAGCTAGAAGTTTTAGAAGGCTCTCCTCCCTCATCCACCCTGAAATTTCAGTCTATTTCACCCTAAGATACAATTATTTTCCTTACTTCCTATTACCCATTATAGAGCAGGCAGCCCCAGCTAAGACAACGGCATGAAGGAATTTCTATAATGTGTTCTTTATTATAAAAATCCGAGAGCTGCTTTCTCAAAGAAATATAATTCCCCATTGGTCTGAGTTAGCAATATTTAGGTGTTAAAATGTGTGAGGAGGGAGGTGTGGATGGCTATAAATTCATATAGATGGAGAGAGAGAGACAGACAGACAGACAGACACAGAGAGAGAGGTATAGGGAAATGGTTGGAGTGAAATAAAGGATATGTTCAGGATAGGTAACCCCAGATAGTAAAATTCTAAATAATCCTTACTCTCTTCATTATGTTTTTTCCTGTGTTTCACATGTTTTATACAAAGTGCACACATCACTTTCATAGCACAAAAAAAAAAAAAGGTCTGCTATCTTAAAGCTTGAAGACTAGTGAGAAATTTTCCTAGCCCATGGGTCTCATTGTATACAGTCCTCCCTCCGCATCTATGGGGAATCGGTTCCAAGACTCCCAAGGATACCACAATTCTCGAGTGCTCAAGTCCTTTCTATAAAAATGATGCAGTATTTGCATAGAAACTATCCACATCCTCCTGTAGACTTTAAATCATCTCTAGGTGACTCCTGGGCTGGGGTTTAGCTCATTTGGTAGAGTGCTGCTCTGTGCTGTCTGAGGTCCCCAGCTCAGCAAAAACGGGAGAAGGATGTGGTAGCCCACTCCCCGGACAATCGGCCATTAAAAACCCTGTGCATAGCAGAGAAGCATGGACATGAGGCAGGGCATGGCGCAGTGTTTCACAGTGTTGCGTTCTGTTGTACATAGGGTCGCTATGAATCAGATTTTACTTGATGGTACCCAACAAGATAATGAGTATTTGCTATGAGCCACCATCTGTACTGGGTGCTAGGTGGAGGGATGCAGTGTTATATAAGTGAGAGAAGCTCCTTGTCTTCATGAGGTGCACAGTCTGATGAGGAAGACAGGCAAAGGAGACAGGTGGAAAACAAATAAATATCACCCAGTGGCTAGATGGATAAACAAAGCTATGGTATATCAATACAAAGGAATATTATTCACCACACAAAAAAATGAGACACTGATGCATGCTATGATGTAGATGAACCTTGGTTGCCAGGGGCTGAGGAAGGAGAATAGTGAGTGGCAGCTAAAAGGGACCCAGTTTCCTCTATGGGGTGATGGAAATGTCCTTGTATCCTTCAACTTTGCTGAACTTATTAGCACCAATAGTTTTTAGTGGATTCCTTAGAATTTTCTATGTATAAGATCATGTCATCTGTAAATAGGCATAGTTTTACTTCTCCTTTCAGGAAGAAGGAAAAGCCAGGCATGGCGGCATACGTCTGTAATCCCAGTGACTTGGGAGGTGGAGGCAGGAGGATCACATGTTAGAGTCCAGAGGCAGCCTATACAACTTAGAATTTGTCTCAAAATAAAAAATAAAATGGGCAGAGGATGCAACCCAGCTGTAGAGCACTTGCAAAGAACGTGCAAGGCCCTCCCTGGATTCAATCCCCAAGTTGTTGTTAGATGCCATCAAGTTGGTTGACCGACTCATAGTGGCCCTGTGTACAACAGAGAAAACACTATTGTCAGTACTTCTCTGCTATTCATAGAGTTTTCAATGCCTGGCTGTTTTTTGGGAGTGGGTTG
>VMDO01007700.1:78839-89403 GCA_007922755.1 Pedetes capensis | reverse complement strand
GTCTCTTTGGACATGTAATTTGGCCTTTTCTTTTTTTCTTGTCTTTTTAAGAACTTTTTGCTTCCTTCTTGAATGATATCTTTTATGTCGTGCCACAACTCTTCTGGTCTCCTGTCATTTGTGTCTAATGCATTAAACCTATTTTTGAGGTGGTCTCTGAACTCAGGTGGGATATACTCAAGGTCATACTGTGGCTCTCATATACTTGTTCTAATTTTCTTCAGCTTCAGTTTGAACTTGCATATGAGTAGTTGATGATCTGATCCACAGTCAGCACCTGGTCTTGTTTTGACATTTTGTACAGAGCTTTTCCATCGTCCCTTTGCACATATGTAGTCAATCTGATTTCTGTATGTTCCATCTGGTGAAGTCCATGTGTATAGTCTCCGTTTATGATGTTGAAAAAATGTATTTGCAATGAAAAGGTCATAGTTTATTTCTAATCTATTTGTGATATTAAAAATCAAAGTACTTAAAATGCCAATGGGTTTCCTTTTACCTATAAAATTAGCTAATTTTTTTAAGTATAAAATATAATGCCAGGGCATGTACAGTGAAAGAACTCCTTCATGCCATCATTGATTCAGCCACCATGGAGACTAGTGGAATGGGAACAAGGTTCTGGTGACATTGAGATGACCACTGTAATGGGAATGTAATGGCTGGAATATGAAATATCCCCCCCACACACGGAAGGTTCATTGGTTGAAGGCTTCGTCCTCAGCTGGTGGAGCTGTTGAGAGGTGATTGAGTCACAAGGGCTCTGACCTAATCAATGGATTAATCCATCCGTAGAGTCATAATTTGATGGAACTATTGGGAGGGGGTGGAAACTAGGAGGTGGGGCCTAGTTGGAGGGAGTAGTTTACTGGAGGTGCCCTTGAAGGGTGCACCTTGTCCCTGTTCTACCCTCTGTCTCTCTGCTTCCTGGCTGCCGTGAGGTGAGCAGCCTCCTTTACCACATGCCCCCGCCACCATGATATTCTGCTTTGTCTCAGGCCCCAAGCAATGAAGCCAGCCAACCTGGGGCTGAAACCTTAACCATGAACCAAAATAAATATTTCCTCTTTTAATTTGTTGTGCTCAAGTATTTTGTCATAGTGACAAAAGGCTGAGAAACATGAGGAAGTACGGGGTCTTGTCTGACCAGCACCTCTCCTTCGCCCCCATCTGACAAACCCCAGGATCCTCAGCCAGTGCACCCACCTTCTGATCCAAAAGGAAAGTCGGGGCACAATTAAAGACTGGCCAGCCTTCACTGGGAGTTTTCAAGCCAGCACTAACACCCTCCCTTTTGTCTGGCTGTGAATCAATGAGGATGCAGTTCTGGAAGCTGCCTGCTGAGGTGTCTCTTGAACCATGGATAGCGTGCATCTGTAGCAGGAGCCATGGGTTGATTTGCTGAGAGAAGCCACTGACTTTACTTTCTCTGGTTTGCATCCTTGTTGAGGTCATTTTCTGTGTCTCTTCTCATGCCTACCGCAGTACCACTCTGGTGTCCTGTCTCATCAGATCTATGAAGCTAAGGAGGGCCTGGTTAGTCTTTGGACAGGAGACTGACTTGGGAACACTGGGTGCCATAGGCTTGGGAGAAGGACCCTGCAGCCCACCCCTGAAACAATCAGCTATCGAAAAGGCTACGAATAACAGAGAAGCACTGACATAGTGCCAGGCACAGCACAGCGTCAGGTAGTATTTCTTCTGTTATACATAGGGTTGCTGTGAGTTGAACCTGACATGATGGCACCTAACAACAATAACTCTTCTCACATGTTGACAAAGTAAGTGAATTATCCCATCGCTTAGTTTTTCACCCTTTGTATGCTAGAAAAGACTTCCTCCGGCTTACAAGAGCCTATTGCTAAATGTTCAGGAATTGTGCAAACTGATTGTTAAATGGTTAGACCTTGAAATCAGCCCTGGAAGTATCTACCCTGAGAAAATCTAAAAACACTATAAATCAGGGTGTTCGTAATTTCCTTTTCTCTTTCTTTCTTTCTTTCTTTCTTCTAGAGAGTCAGTTGTTAATATAAGCCAGTTGTTAACTACTTACCAGCCTTCCTTAAGGAATCTGGACAGGATTTCTGTCACTAACAATACAGAGAATTTAAGGCTCTGCAGCCAGAGATGCTGAGAGCAGCTAAATCCCATGTGAGGCTTTTATTAATCTCTAGTTTATGAATGAAGAAACCTCCCCAGGCAGTCCCCAGGGAGGCTGAGCTTTAGACCTCACCCTCAAAGCAGAATTCTGCACCTGAAAATGTGCTGCCAGTCACAGCTGGACACTTCTGGGCAGCCTTCTCCCCATACCTGAATCATGGGCAGGCTATTTTGCAGACATAGGGATATAGCGCATGTTCCTTGGCTCTGGGTGAGATGGAGACACAGAGAAAGAGATCTCAATAGAAAGTACCTTTGTGCTGAGCCCAGGCAGGAGCTTGGGCAGGGGCCAAGGAAGGCCCCAGCCTGCCTGCTATGTGGAAGATAAAAGAGTCAAAGAAAAGTCCAGGCTTCTTGCTCCAGGCCTGCTTTCCTCTTGGGATGCATCCAACAGATTAGCAGGAAAAAAGAGACTTTTTGCCCAATGATCCTGGCCACTGGCAAAGGTGACCAGTGAGTGTCTGAGCCTCTGGTTAATCCTATTCTTTCTCTTCCTCCTCATCTTGGAAAAGAGGCAAGAAAGAGGTGGGGAAGAGGAGAGTCTGCAGATGGAAACCCTCCTCCATGTGCCTTCAGGATTATTTTGACAAAAGGTAGGACCACTCAAACAAACTGTTCATACCTTCAACATTCGTGATTGAATTTCTGGGAATCATTTCTGAAGAAATAGTACAAAGTTAAGGAAAAGGTGTATTACAGACTTGTTTGTTACTGAGCTATCTAAAATAGGAAAAAAAAAAAACCCTGGAATCCACACAAATTGTCTAACAATAGGAGAATGATTAAGTAAAGTTATAATACATCAACTCGATTTAATGCATCGATGTCATTTAAAATGTTTTGAAGGGACTACAATAGAATGAAAAAATATTATGTTAACTAGCTGGAAATTAGGATTAAAATTTTATATTCAGAATTACAGGCAATACAGAAAGGGCAAAAAAAGGCAAACTAAACTAAGCCTTGACTGAAAACTAGAAAGACACACTCTGAAATGTTAACTGTGGTTTTCTTTGTGTGGTAAAAGCTGATGGGTTTTAGTTCTGCTTTTCTCTGTCTTTTCTAAGTTGCGGTCAATAAGCTTACATAAAAATGGATAGCATTTTCTGACTATTACTGAGCGTGTCTCTTGTGACAAACATATGCTAAGCATTTTTTCACAGATTATTTTGCTTAAATCTCCTGCAAGCCTTTAATATGGGTACTTCTATTATCTCTAGTTTACTAATTGAGACATTGTGGCTTAGAGTGCATAATAAGAGCAGGGATGTAGCTCAGTAGTAGAGCACTTGCCTAGCAGGGGCAGGGCCTTCAGTTCAATCCCCAGCACCACCAGAAAGAAAGAAAGAGGAAGAAAAACAAAGAAAGAAAAGAAAAGAGAGAGAGAGAGAGAGAGAGAGAGAGAGAGAGAGAGAGATGGGGTGGAGGGGGAGGGGGAAGAGAAAAGAGAAAGAAAAGAGAGAAAGAGAAAGAAAGAAAAGAAAAAGAATGAAGAAAGAGAAAGAAGGAAAAGAAAGAGGAAGAAAAAGAAAGAAAGAGGAAGGGGAGGAGAGAAGAGAGAAAAGAGAGAAAGACAGAAGGAAAAGAAGAAAAAAAAGAACGAAAGGAGGAAAAAGAAAGAAAAAGAAGAAAAAGAAAGAAAGGAAGAGAGAGAAAGAAGAAAGAGGAAGGAGAGAAGAGAAAGAAAAGAGAAAGAAAAGAAAAGAAAAAGAAAGAAGAAAAAGAAAGAGGAAGAAAAAGAAAAAGAGGAAGGGGAGAAGAGAAGAGAAAGAAAAGAAAAAGAACGAAAGGAAGCAAAAAAAAGAAAAGGAAAGAAAGGAAGAGAGAAAGAAAGAAAGAGGAAGGAGAGGAAAGAAGAGAAAGAAAAGAAAGAAGAAAAAGAAAGAGAGGAAGAGAAAGAAAGAAAGGGAGGGAGGGAGGGAAAAGAAGAGAAGAAAAGAGGAGCGCTTAAGTAACTTGCCCAAATTCATAAAGCTGATAGATAGAGAGGAGCCAGGACTTAGAGCATGGTCTGTTTCGTCTATTTGATTTTAGAGTCAAGCCCCTTTTCCACCCCACCTTTCCCAGTAAGAGAAGGAACTAGGTAAGTTATTTCTTTTTAAACTATACATATAAAGAATTACCTATTGAAGAAAAATGAACTTTATGTAGTAGATCCATTCTTCAAGGCTTAGCACTTTTGTGAGAACTTCTGCACTTGTCCCTGAACTCTTACACTGGTGTCTGCTTCCTTCATTGCCTCTTACACTGTCCTCCACTCTCTTTCTTGTGTGCGAGGTTTATGCAGGCATACCTTGAAGATACTGCAAGTTGGTTTTCAGACCACCACAGCAAAGTGAGTCAGTCACATACATTTTGGTTTCCCAGTGCATATACAAGTTATGTTTACACTACACTGTAATCTGCTAGGTATGCACTAGCATTATGTCTAAAAATACAATACATTAACATAAGCATACGTTTTTGCTAAAAAAAAAAAAATGTGCTAACAATCATCTGAGACTTTGGCAAGTCCTAATTTTTTGCTGGGCTGGGATTTAGCTCAGCTGGTAGAGTGCTACGCTGCAGTCTCTGAGGTCCTGAGTTCAACTCCCAGCACCACAAAAATGGGAGAAGGACCTGGCAATCCACTCCCAAGGCAATCCTGAAACAGTCAGCCATTGAAAACCCTATGAGGGTCGCTGTGAGTCGGATACTGACTCAACGGCACCTAACAACAACAACAACAATAATTTTTTTGCTGGTGGAAGGTCCTGCCTTGATGTTGATGACCACTGAAGGACTGGGGAGCTGGTTACAGCAGGCTGAGGTGGCTATTGCTGTTTCTTAAAATAAGACAACAATGAAATTTGCTGCATCCATTGACTCTTCCTATCATGAAAGATTTCTCTGGAGCATGTGATGCCATTTGACAGCATTTCACTCATGGTAGACCTTTCAGAATTGGAGTTGGTACTCTCTAATCCTGTCATAGCCTATAGTCATACCACTGTGGCATCGATCCTGTCAGATCTCAGAAGCAAGCAGAGTCAGGCCTAACAACAACAACAATCCTGTCACTACCTTATCAACTGAGCTTAGATAATATTCTGAATCCTTTGTTGTGGTTTCCACAATGTTCGCAGTATCTTCTCCCAGGGCAGATTCCAGCTCAGGTAACCATTTTATTAGCTCATCCATAAAAAGCTACCCCTCATCCTCCTTAAAGTTGTATCATGAGATTGGAGCGATTCAGTCACACCTTTGGCTCCACTTGTAAACCTAGTTCTTTTGCTATTTCCACCACATCTGCAGTTACATTCTCCACTAACATCTTTAGTTCCTCCAAGTTATCCATGAGGGCTGGAATCAACTTCTTCCAAGCTCCTGTTAATGTTGGTAGTTTGATCATTACAATAGTAACATCAAAGATCGCTGATCATAGATCACCATAACAGATATAATAATGAAAATGTTCAAAATGTTACAAGAATTATCAATGTCTGACACAAATATAGGGAGTGAATGTAAGCTGATGGAAATATGGCACTGGTAGACTTGCTCAACATGGAGTTACCACAAACATTCACTTTGTAAAAATCACAATTATCAAATTAGTAACAGAAAACCAAATAATCAAATTTAAACATGGGCAAGTGATCTGAATAGATACTTCTTAAAAGAATAAACACAAGTGGTCAACAAATATATTAAAAAGAACTCAATATCATTAGCCATAAGAAGAATGCCAATCAAGCCAGGCACAGTGGCTCATGCCTGTAATCTCAGTAACTTTGGAGGCAGAGGCAGAAAGATTGCAGGTGCGAGGCCAGAAGCAGCCTGTGTAACTTAGCAAGACCCCATCTCAAGATAAAAAATAAATAATGGACTGGGGTTGCAGCACAGTGGCAGAGCATTTGTAAAGTATGTGTGAAACCCTGGGTTCAACCTAATACTGCAAAACAAAAGAATGCAAACCAAAACAACAATGAGATCCCATCTCACACCAATTAGACTTTCTACTACCAAAAAATAATAATAACAAATGCTGGCAAGGAGGTGGGAAAAAAAGGAAAGTCTTAAATACTGTTGATGAGAATGTAAATTAGGACAGTCATTTTGGAGAACAGTGTGGAGGTGCCTCAAAAACCTAAAAACAGATCTACCACATGATCCAGCTATCCCATTCCTGGGCATATATCCAAAGGAATTGAAATCAGCAGACCAAATAGATAACTACATACCCATATTTATTGCTGCACTATTTACAATAGCTAAGATATGGCATCAACCTAGATATGGAGTCAGCCTAGATGAATGGGTAAAGAAACTGTGGGAGGACATATATATATATATATATATATATATATATATATATATGTATGTATGTATGTATGTATGTATGTATGTGCAATGGAATGTTAGCCATAAAGAAGAATGAAATCCTGTCATTTGCAGAAAAAATGGTTGGAACTGGAGGACATTATGTTAAGTGAAATAAGCCAGACTCAGAAAGCCAAGCACCACACATACTCTTTTCATAAATAGAAGCTAAAAACAAAGTCAACCTACCTGAATGTAGAAGAAGTGACTAACAGAGGTTGAGGGTGGTGAATAAAGGTAGGTTGGATCTGATCAGTGCACACTGTATGTATGAGTGGAAATATCACATTAAGTATCATTAATATGTATAATTAATATTGTTGTTGTTGTTGTTAGGTGCCATCGAGTCGGTGTCCAACTCATAGCGATCTTCTGTACAACAGAAGAAACACTATTGTCAGTGCTTCTCTGCTGTTCATAGGGTTTTCAATGGCAGATTGATTTTTGGGAGGGGGTTGCCAGGTCCTTCTCCCAAGCCTACAGCACCTGGTGTTCCCAGGCGGTCTCCCATCCAGGTATTAACCAGGCCTGACCCTGCTTACTTTCCGAGATCTGACGGGATCAGATGCCACAGGCTATGGCTGCAGGCATAATTAATATATGCAAATCAAAAATAAAAAAAATAATTATTAATTTTAATTGCAATTGCCAGCTAGGTATCATGGTGCATGCCTATAATCCCAGCTACTCTGAAGGCTGAGACAGGAGGATCAAGAGTTCAAAAAATCAAAGGCAGCCTGCACAACTTAGCAAGACCCTGTCTCAAAATAAAGAATAAAAAAAAATGGGCAGGGGATGGGGCTCAATACTAAAGCAATTTCCTAGCTTGTGCAAGGCCCTGAGTTCAACCCCTTAGGACTGCAAAAATAAATTAATCAAATGCAGTTATCTGCAAAGTATAATAACATGAAGTGCAGTAAAGCACTCTCACCAGGGCCTGAGGGTAGGAAGAGTCCCCTCCTTTTTTTTTTTTTTTTTTTTGCTTTTTGCCTTTCCTTCCTGTTGCATCCTAGACATTAGCTGCAATCTCTCCACACCACAAGATAAAATGAGCTAGAAATGTCCAAACCCCTGCCCAAAGGGAAGTCTAAAGACCTTGCCCAAGATTTCCACAAATTCTCTGCCAACTTATTTTCGTAAGTTTACTTTCTTATGGGCACTTCTGCCTCCAAGTCCAGACTCCACCAGACTAGAGCGTTCAGGGAATGGTCCCCCCTTTCCGACTCTGATCCACGTGGAACCTCAGCCCCTCCCTCAGTTTCTATGGGAAATCCACACTTAGAAGGTGGGCTGAATGTGTAGACTTCATCCTCAGAGACATCGGAGGGCTGAGAAGAGGTCTACAGTGCTGACATTCAAACAACTTCAGCGTGAACTTGAATGTCCTTGTGAAAACAAAACCTTGGCACTGGCTCTGGAGATGTGCTGTTCATTGGCTCTGCATACTGTTGCACTGGACTCTCCCCCCTCCCCATTGCTCTCCTACCCCACCCTCCTCCCATCCCTGGACTCCATCCATATCCTGTCTACTTCACACAGCCATTCAGCTCACTCAAGCCTCAACCTCCAGCCTCAGTACTTGAGCTTTCCAGCTGCCCAGCTGAACCAAGGAACTTTTCATTGAGGCAGAATCTGCCCTTCTTACAAGGTACTTGTGTTTATGGATAGCAAACCTTTATATTCTTTTGTATTAGGAAGTTTCGTGTTGCTACGAAGAAATGCCTGCTTCACCTAACTTAATAAAGAGACATGGTTTGGGAGGTTTAAGTCTGAGATCAGGTGGCCCCATCGATTTGGGCTTCTGGAGAGGGTGCTGGACAGTCATGACTGAATAATGTAAGAGGCAGCAATCACATCTGGAACCAGGAAAGAGAGAGAGAGAGAGAGGAGAGAGAGAGAGGGAGAGAAGAAAGAAGGAAGGGAAAAAGGAAAGAAGGAAAGGAAAGGAAAGGAAAAGAAAGGAAAGGAAAGGAAAGGAAGAAAGAGAAAGAAAGAAAGAGAAGCCGGGTGCGGTGGCGCACACCTATAATTCCAGCGGCTCCGGAGGCGGAGGCAGGAGGATCACAAGTTCGAGACAGAGGCAGTCTGCGTAACTTAGCGAGATCTTGTCTCAAAAAGTAAAAAGAAAGAAAGAAAAAGAAAGAAAGAAAGAACAAAATAAAGAGAAAGAGAGAGAAAGATAAAGAAGGAAAGAGAAAGAAAGAAAAGAAGGAAGGAAGGAGTTGTATTGTCTCACAATTCCATTTGAGGGTGTACCCTCCAATGACCTAAGGACGTGGTACTAGGCCCCACCTCCTAAAGGTTCCACCACCTCCCAATAGTGCCATACTGGGGACAAATGTTTTTACCTACGGACCTCTGGTGGACACTCAAAATCCAAACGATACTACCTTCTCTTTTGCACTTAAATATACTTCGTGCTTAAGTCCTTCAGAAACTCAGCTTATAAAACAAGTAGCCCCCATACCAGAACATTGGCATAACAAGGGTAGAGACAAATGACACCAGGTTTCAAGAGGGTGGAACAGCCTGGAGATTTGGACCCCTTAGAAATCCAAAGACCTGACATGCAGGAGTCTTGAGTTCCTTTCTCTAGCCTTGTGTGATCACCTGGGCAAACGTGTTCTTCATGTCTTCCTTCCAAAAGCTTCTCTTTGGACGTAGCTACCAAGATTCTCCCCATAGCGTTCATGACACAAAACCCAGCATTGATGACTGACACTAATCCAATAACCCTAACTCCCATTTCCAATGTGTAAGACAGCTCTGTACTGACTTGGCAGGATGCAAGACCACTCAATGGGTTGAGCAAGAGAAGATACCGAGGGCTCTGCAAAGAAAGCCAATACATGCAAAGATGCTCGGGCAGGTGCATTTTCAACCCATGTTTCCTGTTCCTGTTCTTTTCCCCTTTCAACACCAATGCAAGCCAGAGCTCCTTTTTCAGGTTCTTTAAAAATAAACAGGGGCGGGAGGTGGGGAGGGGAACTGCTGATCTCAGTTATCACAAGGGATATTGCCTGCCTGACATTGGTTTCAACAGCCCCTTTACAAAATCCCATGACTGTGCTTTATTTAGCTTGAACTTGAATTTTAAGCATGGAACAACTGGTCGGCAAGACAATCAAACTGCTTTATCCCAGAAGTTCTAGTGTCCTATAAGGTTATTATGTTTAAAGTTCAGACTGTATTATTGTACTCTGGGGTGAGGTATTTTAAGTCCATTTTTTATTATAAGAGATTCTTATAAGATGTTTACATTTTATGAACATATAAAGTGAAATATAAATGTCAGCAATCCACAAAAATTCGAATAAGCGCTTTACCAGAGCTCTACAGGTAGCAAATAAGCATATGAAAATAAAATGACCCATTAGAAGAGGTAAAATTTAAAAGTCTCACTGTTAGGTGGGTTAGCTTACCCTTTACCAGGCCAAAGGCCAAGAAGAGGATTAAAAATAACTCCTGCATTCAGCCATGAAGGACGATAAAGACTGTGCAAGATGTGAAGCACCCCAGCTATTGAATAGGACATTCTGGGGTTCCTGCTCCCCTGTCAAGATGGGGAGCTGCCTGGGTTCTTAATCTTTTGAAATGTCCATCTTTAAGCCCGTTCCTTTGAAGTCACTGGGAAATCTATTAACCCACTTCCGCCATACACCATAGGTGGGAAATGTTTCTTTCCTTCCCCTGGAGGCTTAAACTTCACTATAAAAACCACATTTGGCCTTAGCTGTATGCAGTAATAGCAGGAGCAGGAGCTCTTTTATTCCCTGCCTTCACTTCTCAAAGGTGTAGTGTCTTTTCACAACCTTTTTCTATATTCTTTACCATAACTTGTATCGGATATAAAATCTTTTATATGCTGAACACACGGACCAAAGTTTTTTATTGTTGTTGTTGTTATTTGTTTGTTTGTTTGTTTTTGTGGTACTGGAGGTTGAACCCAGGGCCTCACACTTGCATGCTTTGCAAGTGCTGGGCCACTGAGCTGCACCCCCAGCCCATTTTTTCTTTCTTTCTTTTTTTTTTTTTCTTTTTT